>VWND01000094.1:0-16576 GCA_009599575.1 Blumeriella jaapii | reverse complement strand
ATTGTCCCACGGGGTTTTGATATATATGGTGAATAAGTATGAGTCGGTGTATCAATCTGCCCTTTGCTGTAAAGTGTCTTTTTTGTAATTTAATTTAATTAATTAAAGTTTTCGAATAATTTAATTAATTAAAGTTTTCGAATAATTTATTTAATTAAAGTTTTCGAATAATTTATTTAATTAAAATTATCGTTGCTATAGGCTACGCGAAAACTTTAATTAAAGTTTTGAAAATTTTTCAAAACCACACACACCACCCAAATTATCAAAACTCCCAAAACCCCCCCCCAAAACCCCCAAAACCACCAAAAAACTCCAACCTCCAAAACCCCCCAAAACTACCAAAACTACCAAAACTTCCAAAACTCCCAAAAACTCTCCCAAAACTTCAAAAACTTCAAAAACTTCAAAAACTTCAAAAAAACCCCTAAAAAAAAACTTATTTTTATTTTCTTCGAATTTCTTCGATTATACGATTTTTTTTAAAAAAATTCGATATGTCAAACATTCAAGTATCTTTCATCCCTTTGATAAACAGCGCTAATATTCATTATTTTAGTAACTTTCGTACTACTAACGATTTAAATCCTAAACAAGCGTTTCAAGATTTACCTGATTTTTAAATTTTTATTTTATTATATAGATTTTGAATTATTGCTTTGTTTGTTTTGTAATTCATTTATTACTGGATTTGAATAATATATACGTAAAAACCATTTCCATTCAATTTCAAAAAACGATCGAAATAAATAATTAATTAAACAAGGCTTAATTATTTATCAATCGTTAAAAATCGAATCTTTGAAAAACAGTTTAGAATTAATACGACTTTTTTATTTAGAATTCGATTTAAAAACTTTTCCAGAACTCGAAATATCGCAAAACAATTTTAAATGCGATTTTTGTTTTTTAATTTTAGCAAATCGTATAAAATATTAAAAAACATATTAAAAAAAAAATTATACAAATGAAATCGAAATTATTGTTGCAAATGATATTAGTAAATATTATTTAATTGTAACTACTTAATCATTTGAAAGAAATAGATGGTATTTCGAAGTTAAAACAAATTGATAATTCAGTAAACGAAATCGAAGATAATATTTATTTTAATAAGATTTCAGAAGATTTACCATCTGATTTGTTAATAGCTTAAAATTTATTAATCGAAGAATTAAATTTGAAAAAAATTTTTATTTTACGAAAATTTAAATTCGTTTAAAATAAATCTTAGCGATAATTTAACCAATTTTCAAGCAAAAACTCGATATGCTGAATTTATTCAAAATTATAAGCCGCAAGAATTATACGATTTATATGAATTATATAATCAAGATAAAGACGACGAATTGATTAAATTTATAATCGATAATATTTAAGAAATTCTTTATTTAAGTTTAGATAAAATTACTTGGATAAATAAAAGTTATTTAAATATTTTAAATAGTTTTGAGCCTAATAAAATAGGTAATAAAGAATTTAAAATATTACTTATATCGAAATCTCGCGTCGATTATTTTGCTTTTTTTAATAATTTTATTACTTTTTTTTTTCGTAGTTATAATTTAAAATTATATAAAAACTAGTAAACCGATTTTTAAAATCGATACAAAACTAGAAGAAAAAAATTGACGATTTATTATTACAAGCGATTGATTATATAAACGATCCAAAAATTGAAGTTTTATCGAAAAATTTCACAAAAACTATTAATCGAAATATAAATAAAGCTTATAATAATCGAATTTTAATCGACGATTTATCGAATGATAATTCTGAAATTGAATTCGATAATTTATATAAGCAATAAATTTATATTATCGGATGATAGCAATTCAAGTAATATTATTAGTAATAATAGCAATACTTCGAATAATTCTTGGTTTTTTGGAAGATTATCAAACGTAGATACAGAGCAAAATTCTTATATTTTATTTTTAAAAAAATATAAAAAATCTGAAACTGATCGTAATCCTTTGTTAATCGAATTTCAAAAATTATTAAGTAATATTATTTTTGAAATTTTAATTCAAAAACAAGATTTAAATATATTCGAAAGTCTTATTAACGCTTATTTTGCAATTAAAAGTTTAAGATTTAATTTTACTTTTACGAGATACTTTAGATTTATCTGGCTATTATTTTAAATTTATATATTGCTCGCAATTAATATTTTTAAATAAAGCTATAAATATTTTTGTTTGTAATTCTCAAAGTAATTTAAATGATATTTTAACTAAATTAATAAATAATTTTTTTAAAAATAATTCGAATACTGCATTAAGCGAATTGCTATTACACCGATCGTTTTGTTTTATTGTAAATAAAAATCTTTCAAGCAATAGCAATGTTACAATTTATAGTTTGACTGAAAATACAGTTAGTTATAAAAACGTTGTTTTAAGTATTGACAATTTGCGATTTGTATTTAAAGAATTAATTTTAAAAACCGAGCAAATATTAAAAAAAAAACGATTTTATTTTTAATATTTCAGAAAGCGAATATAGTTATATTACGTTAGATGATTTTGCAAAATACGAAGATCGTAATAATACGACGCTTTTTTTATTTTTTAAAGATTTACATCCTTTAATAAAAAAGCAAACGATAAATGGTTATTTAATAAAGTTATTAAATCGTCAGAATTACGAGCTCGTTTTTATAATTTTTCGAATCAAAAATTACAAATTAAACCCTAAGCAATTAAAGCTTATTTAAAATTAAATTTCAATTTAAAAAAGTTATTTTTGATTGATTTTTATTTAGATTGTGGTTTACCCATTCGAGGAACCGAACTTACTTCACTTAGAAGTTGTAATTCGCGTAAAAATATAAAAGAGAATTATTTTTTGATATTGGAAGTGGTTTATTTATTATGAATATTAGTAAATTTAAATCGCAATATTCTAGTGAAAAGCTAGCTTCGAATATAAGATATATTCCTTTAAAAGTTAGTACTTTAGTATTATATTATATGGTTTTAGTAGAAACATTTATTAGAATATTAAATATTAGTATTTCGGCGAATAATAATTAATATAAAAACAGTTAGTGCTTATTTTTTTTATACAAACAAAAGATTTTTAAAATCGGCCGATATTTCTAATTATTTAAAATCATTTTGTTTAGTAAAAAAATTGGTCAACCTTTAACTATTTAAAAAATATCGTCAAATTATTGTAGCTATTATTAAATATTTTATGAAAGAAAAAATCTTGATATCAATTTATTATATTAATTAATTTAATAATAGTTTTACGAATAATAAGCTTTAAGCGAATCAAATGAATTATTCGTTAATAACTGAAGAATTAAATTATGGCCGTAATTCGAATACTTTCGAAAATACGCGAGGCGATTTGCAATCAAAGTATTTACAATTTTGCCTTCGTTATTTTGATTTTTTCGGCTTAAATAATAAAGAAATTATTAATAATTCATTTTTAAATAATCTCGATATTATTAATAAAGTTAGAATTAATAAAAACAAAACTGAAATCTTTGACTTTTGCATTACGTTATCAAAAGCTTTTATTAAATAATAATTCAAAAGCTAAAAAAACATAATAGACAAGCGTTTTTCGAATATAATTCAATTAATAAAAAAAATTAAGCTTACAAATTTGAATTATTTATTTATTATGCCTATCGGAGATAATACGTTATTATTATTATTACGCGAATTTTTAAATAATTCTGAAATCGATTTTATTATTTCTGAACAAAAAAACTTTATTAAAAAGTATTTTATTAAAAGTGCCTTATATATTAGGAATATTACCTACTAGTAGTGGTAAATCATTGATTTATTTATTATGCGCTGCTTTATCTAACGCCAAAATTACTATTATTATCGTACCGTTAATTGGTTTAAAAAGCGATTTATTTAAACGTGCAAATGAATTTGGAATTTCCTGTTAGTAATTACGAAGATAATCTTGAATTTAAAAACTATAACTTTTATTTTTATTGAAACTTTGAAAAAACGATATATTTATTAATTTATTAATAAATAAAATTGATAAAGGAAAAAATTGATAGAATTATATTAAACGAGTGTCATTTGCTAATAACTGCGGCTAATTATCGTTTTATAATATATCAATTTAAAAAAATTTAAATTTGAAAGTTCAAACAGTATTTTTTTACTGGTATATTATCCGTAAATCAAAAAATCAATTGATTAATGAATTAAATTTACAAACTTTTGCTAAAATACGGGCCGATTGTTTACGTAATAATATATTATATCGAGCTTTAAGTTTTAAATCTAAAAGTATGCAAAATAAATTTAAAAAATCGAAAAATATTATTTTTTGATTAAAATCGAATTTTAAATCATATTTAAATAAAATAATAATATTTTGTCCTACAATTGCGCTTGTGTCGATAAATTATCTGAATTTTTAGATTGCGCGAAATATACGTCTGAATTATTAAAAAAAAAAAAAAAAAGGAATCGGTTTTAAAAAGTTTTACTACCGATTATACAACTTTTTATAATATTTTAGTTTGTACTAGCGGTTTGCAAAAAGGCTTTGATTATTTTAATATACGTGCTACTATTTATTATAAATTAGCTTTCGAATTTAACGGTTTTTTACAAGGTTCTAGTCGGGCCGGCCGCGATAAAAACGAAGCTATATCGATGTTTTTTTATAATTCAGGTTTTGAAAAAGAAATCGAAAACGATTCGTTAAATAAAAGATTAATTAAAAGTTATTTACGCGAAGTAGTCTGTCGTAAACGATTAATTTTTTTATATTTAAATAATACTATTTTAGATCAGTGTTTTAAAACTAGTGCAAATTGCGATCTTTGTATAAATCGTAATAATATTTACGAAAAACAAGCGCAAAATTATTAATACAATTACAAAAGAAGTCGAAAAAACGCAAAAAATGATTTAATTTGGGTTTTATCGCAAAGTTTTTGAAAATAATAATTTTTGCACGTATTGTTATTTTATTTATACGCAAAATACTAGTAATTATTGTATCGCGATTGTATTGAATTTGCGAATCTTGATTTATTTTCACAAAATATAAAAGAAGAATTTATTCGAAATAGTTTTTATTTATACGAAAATAGTTGTTGTTTTATTTGTTTATACCTACTGTTATTTGTTATCGATTACGTTAATCTTTCGAATTTGAAAATAAATGTGTATTAATAAATTTTGTTTATCAAATAATAAGTTTATTATTTAAACGAAATGAATTATGGCCTAAAAACCAAAAAATTCCGATTATTATCAAAATCTATTTGATAATAAATCTATTTCGAATATAAATAGTTTTATAAAAAGTTTTACTAAAAAGGTTTATATTACGGAATTAGATACTGAATCTATTTTAGGTTTAAATATATATTTATTAACTTAACAGATGAAAATATCTTAGATTAAATTTTTATTTTTTTACAAATTAAATTATTAATATTTTATCTGTCTGAAATTTATTAAAACATTTGATATAAAAGAATTAAAGAAATAGAAATAGAAATAGAAAATAGAAATAGAAATAGAAATAGAAAATAAAATATAATTTAAATAAAATATAAATAATAAATATAAATAGAAATAGAAATAGAAATAGAAATAGAAATAGAAATAGAAATAGAAATAGAAATAGAAATAAATAGAAAGAAATAGAAATAGAAATAGAAATAGAAATATTAGATTAAATTTCTATTTTCTTTACAAATTAAATTATTAATATTTTATCTGTCTGAAAACTTATTAAAACATTCGATATAAAAATAATTAAATAGAAATAGAAATATAAATATAAATATAAATATAAATAGAAATATAAATAGAAATATAAATATAAAAAATATAAATAGAAATAGAAATAGAAATATAAATAGAAATATAAATAATAGAAATAAATAGAAAAATATAAATAGAAATATAAATAGAAATATAAATAGAAATATAAATAGAAATATAAATAGAAATATAAATAGAAATAGAAATATAAATAGAAATAGAAATAATAAATATAAATATAATATAAATATAAATATAAATATAAATAGAAATATGAATAGAAATAGAAACTTAAATCTAAATATAAATATAAACGTAAATATATTTGAAATTATTAATTACATTTGAAAACGCAAATATTAATATTGTTTTTAACTTTTTACATAAAAAATACAAATAAAAATTAAGCTTTTACATATTAATATAACAATGCAATTAATTACTTCAAATTTCCCTTATTAAAATACAATATAATATTAATAATATAAATATATTATTGGATCTTTTGGCTATATAATAAAAAAAAAAAAAAAAAAAAAAAAAATTTATTTTAAAAATTGAAAACGCAAAAAAAAAAAAAATTTATAATTACTTTTATAATAATAAATAATTATTTTTATATAATTTAAATTAAAGCTGGGTTTGTGAAATTATTAAATTAATTTAATTATCAAATTTTCTTATTTTTATTATAAAATTCATTTTTACAGTAAGTTTGGTTTAAAAATAAGGGGCCATAACTACAAATATATTTAATAATTATTTAAAAAAAATATATATATATAAGATTAAATTAACAAATATGAGAAAAAATATATAATATATATTATCGGCGATATAATACAAAATTATATTAAAAACTACGAAGTAAATTCGAAAACGCAATTAAAAAATTTTCATACTTTTTTATATAATAATATAAATAAAACTCGAAGTTAAGTATATGATTAGAATAACAAAAGTAGTTATTATAATTTTTTTAATATTTATTAATATATGAATTTCAAGGTAAATATTAATGTGAAAATATAAATTAATATATATAAAATCTTTTTAAAAAAAATTTTTTTTTAAAAAGACTTTTATATAGAAATTTGAAATACTAAATAAAATAAAGAAAAATATATTAATATAATATCGGATATATAAGAAATATAATATAAAAACAATATGAAATAGTAAATAAAATAGTAAATAAAATAGAGAAAAACTTATTAATATAATATAGGATATATAATGAAAATAATATATTAATCTATTTAATATTTTTTTAAAAAAAAAAAAATACTTTTATTTAAAAATGTAAAATAATAAATAAAAAATGAAAAAAATTTATATATTTTATAATATCTGATATATACTATAAAAATACATATAAGAAATTGTAAATTAAATTCGAAAACGAAAACAATTACTTTTTGCTTTTTTATAATAATTTAATTTAATTTAAATTTATATATATTATTGAAATAATTAAATTTTTAAATATAATTTTTATAAGATATATAATAATATTAGTTTTTTTTTCTAATTATAATTTATTATCGAGGGTAATTAATATAATTATATTAAATAATTATTAAAAAAAAAATATATAAAAAAAAAATTATTATATTTTTCGGCTACAAAATTTGAAACATATTGGAAATTTTCGATTAAACTTGAAAACGCCAAAAAAAATTATAATTATTTGAAAATTATTAAAGTTTATATATATATTATTATAATAACAAAATTATAACTAACAGATTTTTTAATTTTTATTATAATATTAATCGTAACGTGAAGTTTGATTTGAAAGTAAAGGTTATAGTTAGATTTCATTGTATTTTTTGCAACCAAACCACACCAAACTGCCCGTTAGCTTAGTTGGTGAGCTTATGATAATAAGCTATAATCAGAAGAATAAGAACCTTATAAGCTTGCGGGCGAGCTTGTAAGCTAATAATGTTGTAAAGAGGAGGGAATTAAAAAGGGTATTACACATTATTCTTCACTTTTTTTTTTTTCATTTTCAAATTTTTTTTTTTTTTTTAAATTTTTCGAACTTTTTTCAAAATTTTCGATTTTTTTTTTTCAAAATTTTCGATTTTTTTCAAAATTTCGATTTTGTTTCTACAAAAAAAAAAAATATTTAATAAAATCTTTTAAAATTATTTAATTAACGTATCGATAAAATTGAATATATACATGTTTTAGTACTAAAGATTATTTAATAAATTTTTTAATTTTATATTGAGCAAATGGAAATTATATAAATAAAAATTATTAAAAGTAGCGATAAAAGCAATTCAATTTATACAATTTTCAAAATTAAATAAAATTCGCAAAAAAATTCATATTATTTTAAAAAAACAATATATAAATTGTAAAAATTATATTTCATTTCCTAAAATCAATTAGTAATTGATAGTATATAAAACAAGAATATTTTATATTTTATAAAATTTATTAATCGATAATTTACAAAAACAGGAAATGGCGTAATATTTGATAGAAGAAAATTTATAAATTAGATATATAATTAAAAAAAATATATTATATAATAAATAAAAGAATAAAACAATAGTTTAGCCACAGAGGATAGCGTATAATATATAAAAAATAAAATAATTTATAAAATAAGCATAAACAAAAAATATTCCGATATAATAGCTTTAAATAATATAAAATTTATAAAATTAAAAATATATATATTAAAATAAGCAAAGCTAACAAATTGTATAATTTATAAATAATAAAATTTTTTATAAAATAAGTAAAAATGTAAAAAAAAAACTAATAACAAAAAGCAAAAATATATATTTTATAAACAAAATGTATTATAAAAACGAAAAAAAAAAAAAAAAAAAAAAAGAAAGATAAATAGCGTATAATTAAAAAAAAAATAATAATTTTCTATAAAATATTCCAAAAAAAAAAAAAATTTCAATAAAAAAAAAAGTAAAATAAAATTTATATAAATAAAATATATTTTAAAAAAGCAAAAAAAAGAATTACGCTTAAGAAACTTAAACTACTTATAATTATAAAAAAAATTTGAAAAAAAAAAAAAAAAGAAAAGGTAATAAACCCGAGTATTTTATAAAAAGGAAAAATTTATTAAAAATCAAACAAAAGTATTAAAAAAAATTATATAATAAAAAGTAATATATAAACTGTTTAAACAAAATATATTTTAAAAAAGTAAAAGAAAAAAATACGCTTAAATAAACTTAAATAACGTATAGTTTATAATAATAAAATATATAATAAAATATGGAAAATAACAAAATCGTAATTTTATAAATATTAATTTATTAAAAATATATAATTTATTATAATATTTGCAAAATGTAACAAATGGTTAAATCGCAAAAATTAAAATATTATTTAAATAAACAAAATGTTTTTTTTAAAAAGTTGAAAAAAAATACGCCTAAATAAAATTTATTAAATGAAAATTTAATAAAAAAAATTAAAATAAAAAAAATGAATAAAATAAAATTTAATAAAATAAAATTCATAAAATTGAAATATATAATATAATAAGCAAAGTAACAAGATCGTATATTTTTTAAAAAACCGTAATTTTTGATTCAATAAGTAAAAATGCGAATAACGGTTAATAAACAAAAGTTAAAAATTATTTTATATAAATAAAATAAAAAATAAAAAATTTAAAACAGAAAACATCAAAATAATCAGTTTAAATAATATATGATTTATACAATTAATATTTAAAAAAAAAAAGCAAAGCAAAAAATCGTATGATTTGTAAAAAAATAAAATATATTATAAAATAAACAAAAAAAAAAAGTAGAAAAGGCCTAAATAGCAAAAATATTACAATTATATATTACAAATATTAATAATATTATAAAAAAAATATAAAGAAAAAAAGATAAATAAATAATTTATATATCGTATAATTGAAAATAATTAAAAAAAAAAAAAAAAAAAAAAAAAAAAAAAAAAAAGAAAATACCGAGTAACCGGCAGGGAAAATCATATAATAAGTGAAAAAAGGTATTAACTAAAATGAGCAAAATAAAAATAACGACTAAATTGCAGAAGAATAAATATTTTTACGAAATTTAATATATTATAAAAAATAATTTTAAAATAAGAATAAAAGTATAAAATAAGCAAAATAAAAATAACGGTAAAATAAATTTAAGTAATAAAAATTTTGTAAAAAAATGAAATATTTAAAAAAAAAAAAAACTCTTAAATTAAATAGCGTATAAAATACGAGAATTATTATAAAAATAATTATAAAATAAAAATATTTAATAAATTAATTTTAAAAAAAAACTTTAGTTATGAAAAAAAAAAGTAGTTGATTAAAAAACAGCGGATAGCGTAATAAAAAAAACCTTTATTTATATAAATATATAAAAAAAAAAATAGTATAAATATTAAAAAAAAAATTAAAAATATTAAAAAAAAAAAATAATTAGTATAAAATAAGATATATATTTTTAAAAATTAATATTTAAATAAAAAAGATTTTTTTTTTATAAAAAAAACAAAGCGGTAGCGTTTAAGTTATGAAAAATAATATAATTAAAAATTAAAACTTATATTAAAATAAAAGCAGATGGTGTGTATATATTATAAGAAAAAATATTATTAGAAAAATGATTTAAATTATAATAAACAGAAGGTGGTATTTAAATTATAAAGATTTATAATATAAATAAGTAAAACAAAAAGACAAAAAAATTATATAATAGAAAAAGTAAAAGAAATTTTAAAAATTATAAAAAAATTAAATATATATAATAAAATAAATAAAAAGTAAAAACTTATATTTCGGAAAAATTAATTTTTTTTAAATATATAATTAAATAAGAAAAAAAAAGACTTATAAGTTCTAAGGAAATAATATATAAATCAAAATATAATATTATAATAAAATAGGCAAAAAATAGCGTATAAATTATAATTACATATATATATATAATAAATAATATATATAATAAATAATATATAAATTAAATAATATATAAATTAAATAATATATAAATTAAATAATATATAAATTAAATATTTATCATATTTAATAAATAAATAAATAAATAGCGTATAAAAATAAAAGGAAGATAAATATAAATAGAAAAAAAAAAAAAACTTATATTACAAAAAACAAGGTGGCGTTTAATTTATAATAAATAAATATATATAAATAAATATATATCAGAAAAAAAGGTATAAATAATAATTATAAAAGAAAATTAATATATAATATAATATAAATTATAAAAAATTAAAATAAAAATCTAAAGAAATACATTTATAATACAAAAGACAAAAAAAAAAATAGCCTAAAATTTAAAAAAAAACAATAATATAAAAATCGAAAAAAAAAAAAAAATAATAAAAAAAACAAAAAAAATCAGCTTAAAATTCATAAAAAAAGAATATAAATTAAAAATTTAAAGTATATAATAATTTAAAATGGATATAGCGTATATATTATAAGAAATAATAATATAAATAAATAAAGTTTAATTTAAATTAAAAGAAAAAAAAACGGGGGGGTGGCGTTCAAACTATAAATTTTTTATTTATAAATAAATAAAAAAAAAAAAAAAAAAATTTCAAAAATAAAAAAAGCAAAAGATATGAAAACATATTAAAATAAAATATACATAATAAAACCAGCAGAAAATAGCGTATAAATTATAATAAAAAAAGATTTATTAAAAGATTTGCAACGGATAGCGTTTATTATAAAATAAAAATAAAATAAAAATAAAATAGAAATAAAATAGAAATAAAATAGAAATAAAATAGAAATAAAATAGAAATAAAAAATAGAAATAAAATAGAAAAAATAGAAATAAAATAGAAATAAAATAGAAATAAAATAGAAATAAAATAGAAATAAAAAATAGAAATAAAATAGAAAAATAAAAAAATAAAAAGAAATAAAATAGAAATAAATAGAAATAAAATAAAAAATAGAAATAAAATAGAAATAAAATAGAAATAAAATAGAAATAAAATAGAAAAAAAATAGAAATAAAATAGAAATAAAATAGAAATAAAAAATAGAAATAAAATAGAAATAAAATAGAAATAAAAGTAAAGTAAAAGTAAACTAAAGTAAAAGTAAGATAGAAGTGAAATAAAAATAACCAAAAGTAAAATAAAAGTTAATCAAAAACTAAAAAGAATTAAAGCGTTTGTATTATAAGAAAGTAATATATAAATAAATCAAAAAAATGTATAATAAAATAAGCAATAAAAATTGTTTAAATTGTAAAGAATAAAAAAAAAAAAAATAGAAATAAAATACAAGTAAAATAAAATTGAAATAAAAATAAAATAAAAGTAATATAAAAGTAAAATAAAAGTAAAATAATAGTAAAAAAATTTGCATTATAAAAAAAGTAATAATATATAATTAAATCAAAAATTATATAATATAATAAGTAATAGAAATCGTATAAGCTGTAAAGAATTAGAATAGAAAATAAAAAGTAAAATAAAAGTAAAATAAAAGTAAAATAAAAGTAAAATAAAAGTAAAATAAAAGTAAAATAAAAGTAAAATAAAAGTAAAATAAAAGTAAAATAAAAGTAAAATAAAAGTAAAATAAAAGTAAAATAAAAGTAAATAAAATTAAAAATAGAAATATAATAAAAGTAAAGCGTTTGTATTGTAAAAAAATAAAAATATAATTGAATTAAAAATTATATAATAATATAAGCAATAGAAATCGTTTATATTGTAATAAATTAAAACAAAATTAAAATAGAAATAAAATAAATAATAAAATAAGCTACGAAAATCGTATATATTATAAAAGAATAATATATGAATAAAATAGAAATAAAAAAAATAAAGAAGAAATGAAATAAAAAATAAAATAGAAATAAAATAAAAAAGTAAAATAAAAGTAAAATGGAAACAAAACAAAAGTAAACTGAAAATAAAATAAAAAAAAAAAAATAAATTAGACAAATATAAAACAGAAATAAAATAAATAAAAAAAAAAAAAAAAAAAAAAAAAAAAATAGGGAGCGTATCTACTAAAAAAATTAATATATAAATAAATGTCCTAAAAAAATATAATAAAACAAGTAATAAAAAATGTATAAATTGATTTGTTTCTATAAATAAATATAATATATTATAAAACAAGCAAAAAGGAGCGTACAAGTTATAAAAAAGTATTAATTATAATAATCAAAAGATAGCGTATAAAAAAGAAAAACTTAGTATTAAATAATTATTAAATTAAATAGAAAAGAATATTATTAAATAAATAAATAAAAGCTTATATATTATAAGGAAATAATATATAAAGAAAAATAAAATCAAAAAAAAAAACTAATAAATAAAATTAAAAATTGTTAATTGAAAGAAAAAAAAAAAAAAAAAAAAAAAAAAAAAAAAAAATTATATTAAAAAATAGGCAGAAGATAGCGTTGATAATTTAAAGAAAAAAAATTATAAATAAAATATATATAATAATAAAATATGCAAAAAAAAAGCGTTCCATAATATCAAAATAATAATATTTAAATAAAATATATTACAAAATAAATAATAAGAAGCGTATAAATTATTCGAAAATAAATATATAATTAAAAAAAAAAAAAATAAAATAAAAAAATGAATATTTTATAAATTAGAAAGAAATAATTTGTAATAGATAAATGAACTTAAAGATATAATATATTAGATTATATAAAAGACAGCGTTTTTTATTATAACAAAATAAAATAAATAAAATTAATAAAAAAATTAAATAAGAAAGAACGTATAAATTTAAAAAGAAGGTTAGGGTTTATTAAGATTTTAATAAAATAAATCATACAATTAAATATGCAAAAAAATAATATTCAAATTATAAAAAATTATATTTTAATAAAATATATAGCAAATATACAATGAAAAAGATGTAAATTGAAAGAAGAAGAATATAGAAAAAAAAGATAACATAAAAAAGAGAAATTAAAAGCGGAGAAAAATAAGGGAAAAAGAGAGAACGAAAAAAAAGGGAAAGAAATATAGGAAGGGCGGGGGGAAAAAGAAGCAAGGAAAAAAAGAGAGGAAAAAAAAAGAGGAAAAAAAAAGAGAGGAAAAAAAGAGAAAAAGAGAGGAAAAAGAAAAAAAAAGAGAGGAAAAAAGAGAGATTAAAAAAGAGATTAAAAAAATATTAAAAAAGAGAGGAGATTAAAAAAAAATATTAAAAAAAAAAAAAAAAAATTATAAAAAAATATATTAAAAAATATATTAAAAAATATATTAAAAAATATATTATAAAAATGCATTCAAAATTATATTAAAAAATTTATTAAAATTTGATTAACAAAATATATTAAAAAAAATGCAAAATATATTAACAAAATATATTAACAAAATATATTAACAAAAATTATTAACAAAATATATTAACAAAAATATATTAGCAAAATATATTAACAAAATATATTAACAGAATATATTAATAGAATATTATGAAAAATAAGAAAAATATAAGAAAATATAATAAAATATAATAGAATATAATAGAATATAATAATATATAATGGAATATAATAGAATATAATAGAATATAATAAAATATAATAGAATATAATAGAATATAATAGAATATAATATAATATAATAGAATATAATAGAAAAAAGTTATGAAAAGCGTATATTAATTTAGAATAAATAAGAAATAAATAAAATATATAATAGAATAAGCAATGGAAATCGTATAAATTATAAAAGAATTAATATATAATTAAAAAAAAAAAAAAAAAAAAAAAGCATATGATAAAATAAGCATAATATAGCGTATAAATTATAGAAAAATAATATATAAACAGAATAAAATAAATATAAAATAAAAAAAAAGCAAAAAAAAAATCGTAACAAATATGAAAAAAAAAATAATATAAAAATAAAATATGTAACAAAATAAAAATAATAAAAGGCGTAAAAAAAAAAAAAGTGAAAAAGTTACATAGAAATAAAATATATAATAGATTAAGTAATAGAAAGCGTAAGTTTAATAATAAAAAAGTTATAAATAAATAAAATATAAATGAAATAAGTAATAGAAAGCGTAAAAAGTTATGTTATGAAAAAGTAATATAAAATAAAATTTATAATAAAATAAGTAACAGAAAGCGTAAATGTTAAGAAAAAAATTATATATAAATAAAATATATAATAAAATAAGTAATAGAAAGCGTAAATGGTAAAAAAAAAAATATAAGAAAAAAAAATAAAAAGGGGCATAGGAAGCGTAAATATTATGAAAAAGTTATATGTAAATAAAATATATAATGAAATAAGTAATAGAAAGCGTAAATGGTAAAAAAAAAGAAAATATAAGAAAAAAAATATAAAAGGCATAGGAAGCGTAAATATTATGAAAAAAATATATGTAAATAAAATATATAATGAAATAAGTAATAGAAAGCGTAAAAAAAGTAGTATGAGAAAGTAATATATATAAAAAATATATAATAAAATATATAATAAAATATATAATAAAATATATAATAAAATAAGTAATAAAATAAAATATATAATAAAATAAGTAATAAAATAAGTAATAAAATAAGTAATAAAATAAGTAATAAAAAGCGTAAATAGTAAAAAGAAAAAATATAAAAGAAAATATAAAAGAAAATATAAAAGAAAATAAAATAAAAGAAAATATAAAAAGAAAATATAAAAGAAAATATAAAAGAAAATATAAAAGAAAATATAAAAAAAAATATAAAAAAAAAAAAAAAAAATAAAAGAAAAATAAAAGAAAAAAAAAAAAAAAAAAATAAAAAAAAATAAAAATTGAAAAGCGTAAATGTTATAAAAAAGTTATATATAAATAAAATATAAAATAAAATAAGTATTAAAAAAAAATAAAATGTTTTTAAAAAAAATATATATATAAATATAAAAGAAAATATATATAAAAGAAAATATAAAAGAAAATATAAAAGAAAATAAAATTGAAAGCGTAAATGTTATAAAAAAGTTATATATAAAAAAATATAAAATAAAAAAAAGTATTAAAAAGCGTAAATGTTTTAAAAAAATTATATATAAATAAAATATAAAATAAAATAAGCAATGGAAAGTGTAAAAAAGTAATATAAAAAAAAATATATATAAAAAAAAAAGGAATAGAAAGCGTAAAAATTATAAAAAAGTAATATGTAAATAAAATATATAATAAAATAAAAAATAATAATCGTAAAAAAAAAAATATGAAAAAAGTAATATAAAAAAAAAAATATATAATAAAATAAGCAATAGGAAGCGTAAAAATTATAAAGAAATAAAAAAAAAATAAATTAAAATAGATAAATTAAATAAATAAATTAAAATGGATAAATTAAAATAGATAAATTAAAATATGTAAATTAAAATAGATAGATTAAAATAAATAAATTAAGGTAAATAAATTAAAGTAAATAAATTAAAGTAAATAAATTAAAATTAAAGATTTGGAATAATATAAAAAAAATAATTAAAATTAAATTTAAGATTAAATTTAGAAATATATTTAAAATAAAATAGAAAATTAAAATGGAAGTTAAGTTTAAATTAAAGTTTGAGTTAAGTTTAAGTTATAATTAAGATTATAAGTTAGATTATAATTTAAGTTATAGTTTAAGTTATAGTTTAAGTTATAGTTTAAGTTATAGTTTAAGTTATAGTTTAAGTTATAGTTTAAGTTATAGTTTAGGGTTATAGTTTAGGGTTATAGTTTAAGTTATAGTTTAAGTTATGATTTAAGTTATGATTTAAGTTATAGTTTAAGTTATAGTTTAAGTTATGGTTTAAGTTATGGTTTAAGT
>VWND01000093.1:15000-20000 GCA_009599575.1 Blumeriella jaapii | reverse complement strand
TTTGCCACTGCCGGGTAGCTCAGCAGTGACGGCCGCCGGCGAGCGCCCGGTGACTCAGCCGTGACGCCCTGGGGCTGGGGGCGGCGGGTCGGGTCGCCGGGTAGGGCCGCCGTGGGGGCCTGGGGGGGCGCTGGGAGGGCGCTGGGAGGGCGCTGGGAGCACGCCGGGTAGGCCCGCCGAGGGGGCCTGGGGGGCGCTGGGAGGCCCGCCGCAGGGGCCCGGGGGCGCTGGGAGCACGCCGGGTAGGCCCGCCGTAGGGGCCTCGGGGGGCGCTGGGGGGCGCTGGGGGGGCGCTGGGGAGGCCCGCCGTAGGGGCCTCCGGGGGCGCTGGGGGGCGCTGGGGAGGCCCGCCGCAGGGGCCCGGGGGCGCTGGAGAGCACGCTGGGGAGGCCCGCCGCAGGGGCCCGGGGGCGCTGGGAGCACGCCGGGTAGGCCCGCCGTAGGGGCCTCGGGGGGCGCTGGGGGGCGCTGGGGGGGGGGGCGCTGGGGGGCGCTGGGGAGGCCCGCCGTAGGGGCCTCCGGGGGCGCTGGGGGGCGCTGGGGAGGCCCGCCGCAGGGGCCCGGGGGCGCTGGGAGCACGCTGGGGAGGCCCCGCAGGGGCCCGGGGGCGCTGGGAGCACGCCGGGTAGGCCCGCCGTAGGGGCCTCGGGGGGCGCTGGGGGGCGCTGGGGAGGCCCGCCGTAGGGGCCCGGGGGCGCTGGGAGGACGCCGGGTAGGCCCGCCGAGGGGGCCTGGGGGGCGCTGGGAGGCCCGCCGCAGGGGCCCGGGGGCGCTGGGAGCACGCCGGGAAGGCCCGCCGCAGGGGCCTGGGGGCGCTGGGAGCGCGCTGGGGAGGCCCGCCGTAGGGGCCTCCGGGGGCGCTGGGGGGCGCTGGGGAGGCCCGCCGCAGGGGCCTGGGGGCGCTGGGAGCGCGCTGGGGAGGCCCGCCGTAGGGGCCTGGGGGCGCTGGGAGCGCGCTGGGGGGGGCGCTGGGAGCAGGCCGGGTAGGCCCGCCGTAGGGGCCTCGGGGGGCGCTGGGGGGGGGGCGCTGGGGGGGCGCTGGGGAGGCCCGCCGTAGGGGCCTCCGGGGGCGCTGGGGGGCGCTGGGGGAGGCCCGCCGCAGGGGCCCGGGGGCGCTGGGAGCACGCTGGGGAGGCCCGCCGCAGGGGCCCGGGGGCGCTGGGAGCACGCCGGGTAGGCCCCGTAGGGGCCTCGGGGGGCGCTGGGGGGCGCTGGGGGGGGCGCTGGGGGGCGCTGGGGAGGCCCGCCGTAGGGGCCTCCGGGGGCGCTGGGGGGCGCTGGGGAGGCCCGCCGCAGGGGCCCGGGGGCGCTGGGAGCACGCTGGGGAGGCCCGCCGCAGGGGCCCGGGGGCGCTGGGAGCACGCCGGGTAGGCCCGCCGTAGGGGCCTCGGGGGGCGCTGGGGGGCGCTGGGGAGGCCCGCCGTAGGGGCCCGGGGGCGCTGGGAGGACGCCGGGTAGGCCCGCCGAGGGGGCCTGGGGGGCGCTGGGAGGCCCGCCGCAGGGGCCCGGGGGCGCTGGGAGCACGCCGGGAAGGCCCGCCGCAGGGGCCTGGGGGCGCTGGGAGCGCGCTGGGGAGGCCCGCCGTAGGGGCCTCCGGGGGCGCTGGGGGGCGCGCTGGGGAGGCCCGCCGCAGGGGCCTGGGGGGGCGCTGGGAGCGCGCTGGGGAGGCCCGCCGTAGGGGCCTGGGGGCGCTGGGAGCGCGCTGGGGGGGGCGCTGGGAGCAGGCCGGGTAGGCCCGCCGTAGGGGCGCTGGGAGCGCGCTGGGGAGGCCCGCCGTAGGGGCCTGGGGGCGCTGGGAGCACGCTGGGGAGGCCCGCCGTAGGGGCCTGGGGGCGCTGGGAGCACGCCGGGAAGGCCCGCCGCAGGGGCCTCGGGGGGCGCTGGGGGGGGCGCTGGGAGCAGGCCGGGTAGGCCCGCCGTAGGGGCGCTGGGGGGGCGCTGGGGGGGCGCTGGGGAGGCCCGCCCTAGGGGCAGAAATCATCCAAGTGTTCCAGGAGAACGTTATTGATGAAACGTTGGAACGTGGCAGGGCCGTCGGTGGGGCCGGAAGGAGAGACCTTGTACTTGTACATGCCATAGCGAGTGCGGAAACTGCTCAGCCCTTCGGACTCTTTCAGACATTCGGACCCGATTGAACGCTTGTTGGACGTCGATCTGAATGTCGATGTGCGTAAATACTTTGGCTCTGGTGATCCGCGCCAGCATTTCGTCACTCAAGGGCAGCGGGGAAGAATCCTTCTTCGTGAGTTCCTTGAGCTTGCGATCATCGATACACAAACGCATGGCGCCATCGGACTTCCTGGTGAACAGGATCGGGGCGGCGAAGGGGGCATCGGGAGGCGCAATGACGCCCTTGTGCAGATCGTCGAGGATGTCGCTCTTGACCTCCGCGAGCTGTCCGTGCCTGAGGCGCCTCAGCGGGTTTCACAAAGAGAGTGTTCTCCGTCGCGAGGTGCATCTTGTGATCCACGGCGGGGCGGCGGAGAGCAGGCTTGTCGCCTTCCGGCTTGTGAAAGAGCTCCTCGAACTCCGAGTATTGAGCCGGGAGAAGCTTCCTTACGAGGAGCACGTGGTCATCGTACTTGGCTTGGAAGGCGTCGGGGACGGGGATGCCTTCGACGGCGGCGAACTGTACGGGGGACCGCCGGGGGGGGCGCCGGGGGGGGGCCGCCGCAGGGGCCTCGGGGGGCGCTGGGGGGGCCCGCCGCAGGGGCCTGGGGGCGCTGGGGGGCGCTGGGGAGGCCCGCCGTGGGGGCCTGGGGGGCGCTGGGGAGGCCCGCCGTAGGGGCCTGGGGGGGCGCTGGGAGGCGCTGGGGGGGGCGCTGGGGAGGCCCGCCGCAGGGGCCTGGGGGCGCTGGGAGCACGCTGGGGAGGCCCGCCGTAGGGGCCTGGGGGCGCTGGGAGCACGCTGGGGAGGCCCGCCGTAGGGGCCTGGGGGCGCTGGGAGCACGCTGGGGAGGCCCGCCGTAGGGGCCTGGGGGCGCTGGGAGCACGCCGGGAAGGCCCGCCGTAGGGGCCTCGGGGGGCGCTGGGGGGCGCTGGGGGGGCGCTGGGGAGGCCCGCCGCAGGGGCCTGGGGGCGCTGGGAGCACGCTGGGGAGGCCCGCCGTAGGGGCCTCGGGGGGCGCTGGGGGGCGCTGGGGGGGCGCTGGGGGGGGCGCTGGGAGCACGCTGGGGAGGCCCGCCGTAGGGGCCTCGGGGGGCGCTGGGGGGCGCTGGGGGGGCGCTGGGGAGGCCCGCCGCAGGGGCCTGGGGGCGCTGGGAGCACGCTGGGGAGGCCCGCCGTAGGGGCCTCGGGGGGCGCTGGGGGGCGCTGGGGGGGCGCTGGGGAGGCCCGCCGTAGGGGCCTCGGGGGCGCTGGGGAGGCCCGCCGCAGGGGCCTGGGGGGGGCGCTGGGGGCGCTGGGAGCACGCCGGGTAGGCCCGCCGTAGGGGCCTCGGGGGGCGCTGGGGCCCGCTGGGGGGGCGCTGGGAGCACGCCGGGTAGGCCCGCCGTAGGGGCCTCGGGGGGCGCTGGGGAGGCCCGCCGTAGGGGCCTGGGGGGGGGGCGCTGGGAGGCGCTGGGGGGGCGCTGGGGGCGCTGGGGCCCGCTGGGGGGGCGCTGGGGAGGCCCGCCGCAGGGGCCTGGGGGGGCGCTTCTAGGTACTGTAAAAGTAGGTAGGAAAACCACATTGGTAAGGCCACATGTCGGTGGGTACGATAGTCCAGGGAATCCCCTAGAAGAGACTGAAGAAAGGGAAAGAAGAATGGGCGAAGGTATGAATTGGAGTGCGTGCCTGTTGTACTATCTAAGGGGGGTGCCTTGCTCTTATACCCGTTGGAGGTCGTCGGTGGCAGGAGGTCTGAGAGGGGTCCATGCCTCGACCATAGCTAAAAACTCCCAAATCCCATGAATACAAAGCATCACCGT
Organism: Blumeriella jaapii; assembly: GCA_009599575.1. Lineage (NCBI taxonomy): Eukaryota > Fungi > Ascomycota > Leotiomycetes > Helotiales > Drepanopezizaceae > Blumeriella > Blumeriella jaapii. Next base: position 16,092 of record VWND01000093.1, on the reverse strand, counting down.
TTTACAGTATAGTTGCAAGCTGCCCGGTCTCTTGGTGGGCCTCCCATCAATTGTGGAGACCATTCGTGTATGGAAGGCTCTCTCCCCTTAGCAGCCTCCGCCTCCTGCGGTTGTTGGTCCTCAGTGAATATCTCTGTTACAGAACCGAAGGCTCGTTTCGCCATCATGTGGACCTGGCGACCCAAGTTGACCGATCGCAGCCCTCCGTCTGATTAGATCGTCACATGGGGGGTCGCTGCGGGGCCTCGAGGTTAGGGTCAGGGTGAAGGTGCGCTCGGGGGGGCCGCGGGGGGCGCTGGGGGGGCGCTGGGGCTGGGGTCGGGGTTAGGGTCGGCGATAGGGGGCGCTGGGAGGACGCCGGTAGGCCCGCCGTGGGGGCCTCGGGGTCCGTGTCAGCGATAGGGGCCCCGGGGGCCGCTGGGGGGGCGCCCCCCCCCCCCCCCCCCCCGCCAGCCATGGGGATGTCCCTCAAAGGCCGACCGACCCCCCCCCCCCCCCCCCCCCCCCCCCCCCCGCCACGACGGTGGCAGGGTCGCTCAGCTGTGAGGCGGCCGCCGGGGTCGCATCGCGAAAACGACCAAGGCAAAAAATGCGCGCCTGAACGCGAAAAAGTTTTGGTGTGAGGGGGGGGGTCGAAAATGTTTCGCACACAAATAATTTATCGGAAACTACACGGCTGGCCAGAGTCAAATGCACGTCGATCCGAAGGCCAAAGGAAGTCGGTGGGTATATGAGGGGGGCGAGTCCGATGGTCGCGACAGCAAATGCACGCGGGCGCGGGGTGACGGCCACAACGAACCCACCCCGCCCCCGGCGCAACCCTACACTCTAGGGCGCACCCATCGGCCCCCCCCCCCCCCTGCGCCCCAGCGGGAACCGGCTCCAAACCAGTTCCCCGGGGGAACCGGCTCCAAACCAGTTCCCCGGGGGAACCGGCTCCAAACCAGTTCCCCGGGGCGCGTACCCGGCACCGTGCCCCCGTCGTGCCCCGGGACGCTCAGGCCTCGAGCCCGCGACCCGTGGCGGCGCAAGCTGGTGTACACGACAGCAAGTACCGCGCCGCGGCGCGTGGTGCAACCCACCCGCTCCGCC
>VWND01000093.1:0-7500 GCA_009599575.1 Blumeriella jaapii | reverse complement strand
ACCCGCATCCATCATGTCCCAGCCACGCTCGAGGATGGACCCCCAGACCGGGGGGCCGCATCAGAGAGACAGGCGTTCCGGGCATCCCGCACCCGCCGATTGGGGGTCATGGTCAGGCCTCTTTGCAGGAGGATGCGACCTACCCGCCAAAACTTTGCCCAGGGGGCCCTCGGCCTGCGCAAGCCTGCCGTGAGATGAGGCGGGCGCAAGCGCGGTGGCCGGGGGGGGGCACGGATGGAGGACACAAGCCGCATCGGCCCTGGGTGCAGCCCTCCATCCCTCTGCTCCACCGCGAGGTGGTCGCAGGGTAGCTCGGGCGTGGGGCTGCGAGGGTCGCGGCCCGAGAGCCCCGGGGCGAGACCGCCGCGGGGGCTTCGGGGGGCGCTGGGGGGGCGCTGGGGAGGCCCGCCGCAGAGGCCTCGGGGGGCTTCGGGGGGCGCTGAGGGGCGCCGGGGAGACCCGCCGCAGAGGCCTGGGGGCGCTGGGGAGGCCCGCCGCAGGGGCGCTGGGGGGGGGGGGCGCTGGGGGGACCTGGGGGACCGCCGGGGGGGCGCTGGGGACCGCTGGGGCAGGCGCTGGGGGGCGCTGGGGGACCGCTGGGAAGGGCGCTGGGTTAGGGTTAGGGTTAGCTTTAGGGTTAGGGTTAGGGTCGCCGGGGGGGGCGCTGGGGAGGCCCGCCGTAGGGGCCTGGGGGGGCGCTGGGGGGGACCTGGGGGACCGCCGGGGGGGCGCTGGGGACCGCTGGGAAGGGCGCTGGGGGGCGCTGGGGGACCGCTGGGGCAGGCGCTGGGGAGGCCCGCCGTAGGGGCCTGGGGGGGCGCTGGGGGGGGCCGCCGTAGGGGCTTGGGGGCGCTGAGAGGACGCCGGGTAGGCCCGCCGTGGGGGCCTCGGGGTCGGATCCCGCGGACGACGAAGGCAACAAATGCGCGCTCAGACGCGAAAAAGCTGGGGTGCCGGGGGGGGGGGGGTCGAAAACGATTTGCACACAAATCATTGATCGGAGGCGTCCTTTTCGGCCATAGGCATTTGCCCGGGCGCTCGGAGGCCAAAGGAAGTCGGTGGGTATATGAGGAGAGGTGCCGTGGCCGGGCCAAGACGGCCACGACACGCGCGCGGAGGCAGCATCGGAGGGGCCCGCGGCGGAGGGGGGCTGCATATGCGCCGTCGGAGGGGGGCGGGGGCATCGGGGCGGAGCTGCGCGGCGAGCCGCGACGCACGCGGGCCAAGGGCCAGCGCCGGCGCGACGGGCAAAGGCAGGCCGAGGGGCGCAGGCGAGCAGGCGGGACAGGGGACGCAGAGCCTGTTACGGTTGGGTCCGGGGCACTTCCGTAACCCCTACATAGTGCATCGCAGAATAGATCTTGCAATCTGTTCTTGTACCTTTTAGGTCAGTTGGCCTGGTGGGGAAGGGATGCACCATTTGCTGGCCCGGGTGATTACCGGGCCGTCACAGGGCCGAGAGAGGGGGGGAGGGGGGCTTGCGGGGTCGGGGTCGGCGGCGGCGTCGGGGGGCGGGCAGCCCCGGGGGCCGCGAGCGAGGGAGCCCCCGGGGCCTCGGGGGGCGGCGCGGGCGCTGGGGGGGCGCCGCCTGCCCGCGGGGGCGGGCCGGGGCGGGGGGGCGGGACGGGCGACCTCGCGGAGGGGTGCGAGGGCGGCGGCGCCCCGAGGGCCTGCTTCTGGCGCGTTTGCCACTGCCGGGTAGCTCAGCAGTGACGGCCGCCGGCGAGCGCCCGGTGACTCAGCCGTGACGCCCTGGGGCTGGGGGCGGCGGGTCGGGTCGCCGGGTAGGGCCGCCGTGGGGGCCTGGGGGGGGGCTGCTGGGAGGGCGCTGGGAGGGCGCTGGGAGCACGCCGGGTAGGCCCGCCGAGGGGGCCTGGGGGGCGCTGGGAGGCCCGCCGCAGGGGCCCGGGGGCGCTGGGAGCACGCCGGGTAGGCCCGCCGTAGGGGCCTCGGGGGGCGCTGGGGGGGGCTGGGGGGGCGCTGGGGAGGCCCGCCGTAGGGGCCTCCGGGGGCGCTGGGGGGCGCTGGGGGAGGCCCGCCGCAGGGGCCCGGGGGCGCTGGGAGCACGCTGGGGAGGCCCGCCGCAGGGGCCCGGGGCGCTGGGAGCACGCCGGGTAGGCCCGCCGTAGGGGCCTCGGGGGGCGCTGGGGGGCGCTGGGGGGGGCGCTGGGGGGCGCTGGGGAGGCCCGCCGTAGGGGCCTCCGGGGCGCTGGGGGGCGCTGGGGAGGCCCGCCGCAGGGGCCCGGGGGCGCTGGGAGCACGCTGGGGAGGCCCGCCGCAGGGGCCCGGGGGCGCTGGGAGCACGCCGGGTAGGCCCGCCGTAGGGGCCTCGGGGGGCGCTGGGGGGCGCTGGGGAGGCCCCGCCGTAGGGGCCCGGGGGCGCTGGGAGGACGCCGGGTAGGCCCGCCGAGGGGGCCTGGGGGGCGCTGGGAGGCCCGCCGCAGGGGCCCGGGGGCGCTGGGAGCACGCCGGGAAGGCCCGCCGCAGGGGCCTGGGGGCGCTGGGAGCGCGCTGGGGAGGGAGGCCCGCCGTAGGGGCCTCCGGGGGCGCTGGGGGGCGCTGGGGAGGCCCGCCGCAGGGGCCTGGGGGCGCTGGGAGCGCGCTGGGGAGGCCCGCCGTAGGGGCCTGGGGGCGCTGGGAGCGCGCTGGGGGGGGCGCTGGGAGCAGGCCGGGTAGGCCCGCCGTAGGGGCCTCGGGGGGCGCTGGGGGGCGCTGGGGGGGCGCTGGGGAGGCCCGCCGTAGGGGCCTCCGGGGGCGCTGGGGGGCGCTGGGGAGGCCCGCCGCAGGGGCCCGGGGGCGCTGGGAGCACGCTGGGGAGGCCCGCCGCAGGGGCCCGGGGGCGCTGGGAGCACGCCGGGTAGGCCCGCCGTAGGGGCCTCGGGGGGCGCTGGGGGGGGGCGCTGGGGGGGGCGCTGGGGGGGCGCTGGGGAGGCCCGCCGTAGGGGCCTCCGGGGGCGCTGGGGGGCGCTGGGGAGGCCCGCCGCAGGGGCCCGGGGGCGCTGGGAGCACGCTGGGGAGGCCCGCCGCAGGGGCCCGGGGGCGCTGGGAGCACGCCGGGTAGGCCCGCCGTAGGGGCCTCGGGGGGCGCTGGGGGGCGCTGGGGAGGCCCGCCGTAGGGGCCCGGGGGCGCTGGGAGGACGCCGGGTAGGCCCGCCGAGGGGGCCTGGGGGGCGCTGGGAGGCCCGCCGCAGGGGCCCGGGGGCGCTGGGAGCACGCCGGGAAGGCCCGCCGCAGGGGCCTGGGGGCGCTGGGAGCGCGCTGGGGAGGCCCGCCGTAGGGGCCTCCGGGGGCGCTGGGGGGCGCTGGGGAGGCCCGCCGCAGGGGCCTGGGGGCGCTGGGAGCGCGCTGGGGAGGCCCGCCGTAGGGGCCTGGGGGCGCTGGGAGCGCGCTGGGGGGGGCGCTGGGAGCAGGCCGGGTAGGCCCGCCGTAGGGGCGCTGGGAGCGCGCTGGGGAGGCCCGCCGTAGGGGCCTGGGGGCGCTGGGAGCACGCTGGGGAGGCCCGCCGTAGGGGCCTGGGGGCGCTGGGAGCACGCCGGGAAGGCCCGCCGCAGGGGCCTCGGGGGGCGCTGGGGGGGGCGCTGGGAGCAGGCCGGGTAGGCCCGCCGTAGGGGCGCTGGGGGGGCGCTGGGGGGGCGCTGGGGAGGCCCGCCCTAGGGGCAGAAATCATCCAAGTGTTCCAGGAGAACGTTATTGATGAAACGTTGGAACGTGGCAGGGCCGTCGGTGGGGCCGGAAGGAGAGACCTTGTACTTGTACATGCCATAGCGAGTGCGGAAACTGCTCAGCCCTTCGGACTCTTTCAGACATTCGGACCCGATTGAACGCTTGTTGGACGTCGATCTGAATGTCGATGTGCGTAAATACTTTGGCTCTGGTGATCCGCGCCAGCATTTCGTCACTCAAGGGCAGCGGGGAAGAATCCTTCTTCGTGAGTTCCTTGAGCTTGCGATCATCGATACACAAACGCATGGCGCCATCGGACTTCCTGGTGAACAGGATCGGGGCGGCGAAGGGGGCATCGGGAGGCGCAATGACGCCCTTGTGCAGATCGTCGAGGATGTCGCTCTTGACCTCCGCGAGCTGTCCGTGCCTGAGGCGCCTCAGCGGGTTTCACAAAGAGAGTGTTCTCCGTCGCGAGGTGCATCTTGTGATCCACGGCGGGGCGGCGGAGAGCAGGCTTGTCGCCTTCCGGCTTGTGAAAGAGCTCCTCGAACTCCGAGTATTGAGCCGGGAGAAGCTTCCTTACGAGGAGCACGTGGTCATCGTACTTGGCTTGGAAGGCGTCGGGGACGGGGATGCCTTCGACGGCGGCGAACTGTACGGGGGACCGCCGGGGGGGCGCCGGGGGGGCCCGCCGCAGGGGCCTCGGGGGGCGCTGGGGGGGGCCCGCCGCAGGGGCCTGGGGGCGCTGGGGGGCGCTGGGGAGGCCCGCCGTGGGGGCCTGGGGGGCGCTGGGGAGGCCCGCCGTAGGGGCCTGGGGGGGCGCTGGGAGGCGCTGGGGGGGCGCTGGGGAGGCCCGCCGCAGGGGCCTGGGGGCGCTGGGAGCACGCTGGGGAGGCCCGCCGTAGGGGCCTGGGGGCGCTGGGAGCACGCTGGGGAGGCCCGCCGTAGGGGCCTGGGGGCGCTGGGAGCACGCTGGGGAGGCCCGCCGTAGGGGCCTGGGGGCGCTGGGAGCACGCCGGGAAGGCCCGCCGTAGGGGCCTCGGGGGGCGCTGGGGGGCGCTGGGGGGGGCGCTGGGGAGGCCCGCCGCAGGGGCCTGGGGGGCGCTGGGAGCACGCTGGGGAGGCCCGCCGTAGGGGCCTCGGGGGGCGCTGGGGGGGCGCTGGGGGGGCGCTGGGGGGGCGCTGGGAGCACGCTGGGGAGGCCCGCCGTAGGGGCCTCGGGGGGGCGCTGGGGGGCGCTGGGGGGGCGCTGGGGAGGCCCGCCGCAGGGGCCTGGGGGCGCTGGGAGCACGCTGGGGAGGCCCGCCGTAGGGGCCTCGGGGGGGCGCTGGGGGGCGCTGGGGGGGCGCTGGGGAGGCCCGCCGTAGGGGCCTCGGGGGGCGCTGGGGAGGCCCGCCGCAGGGGCCTGGGGGGGGCGCTGGGGGCGCTGGGAGCACGCCGGGTAGGCCCGCCGTAGGGGCCTCGGGGGGCGCTGGGGCCCGCTGGGGGGGCGCTGGGAGCACGCCGGGTAGGCCCGCCGTAGGGGCCTCGGGGGGCGCTGGGGAGGCCCGCCGTAGGGGCCTGGGGGGGGGGCGCTGGGAGGCGCTGGGGGGGCGCTGGGGGCGCTGGGGCCCGCTGGGGGGGCGCTGGGGAGGCCCGCCGCAGGGGCCTGGGGGGGCGCTTCTAGGTACTGTAAAAGTAGGTAGGAAAACCACATTGGTAAGGCCACATGTCGGTGGGTACGATAGTCCAGGGAATCCCCTAGAAGAGACTGAAGAAAGGGAAAGAAGAATGGGCGAAGGTATGAATTGGAGTGCGTGCCTGTTGTACTATCTAAGGGGGGTGCCTTGCTCTTATACCCGTTGGAGGTCGTCGGTGGCAGGAGGTCTGAGAGGGGTCCATGCCTCGACCATAGCTAAAACTCCCAAATCCCATGAATACAAAGCATCACCGTTTTACAGTATAGTTGCAAGCTGCCCGGTCTCTTGGTGGGCCTCCCATCAATTGTGGAGACCATTCGTGTATGGAAGGCTCTCTCCCCTTAGCAGCCTCCGCCTCCTGCGGTTGTTGGTCCTCAGTGAATATCTCTGTTACAGAACCGAAGGCTCGTTTCGCCATCATGTGGACCTGGCGACCCAAGTTGACCGATCGCAGCCCTCCGTCTGATTAGATCGTCACATGGGGGGTCGCTGCGGGGCCTCGAGGTTAGGGTCAGGGTGAAGGTGCGCTCGGGGGGGCCGCGGGGGGCGCTGGGGGGCGCTGGGGCTGGGGTCGGGGTTAGGGTCGGCGATAGGGGGCGCTGGGAGGACGCCGGTAGGCCCCGCCGTGGGGGCCTCGGGGTCCGTGTCAGCGATAGGGGCCCCGGGGGCCGCTGGGGGGGCGCCCCCCCCCCCCCCCCCCCCCCTCCGCCAGCCATGGGGATGTCCCTCAAAGGCCGACCCCCCCCCCCCCCCCCCCCCCCCCCCCCCCTCCCGCCACGACGGTGGCAGGGTCGCTCAGCTGTGAGGCGGCCGCCGGGGTCGCATCGCGAAAACGACCAAGGCAAAAAATGCGCGCCTGAACGCGAAAAAGTTTTGTGTGAGAGGGGGGGGGTCGAAAATGTTTCGCACACAAATAATTTATCGGAAACTACACGGCTGGCCAGAGTCAAATGCACGTCGATCCGAAGGCCAAAGGAAGTCGGTGGGTATATGAGGGGGGCGAGTCCGATGGTCGCGACAGCAAATGCACGCGGGCGCGGGGTGACGGCCACAACGAACCCACCCCGCCCCCGGCGCAACCCTACACTCTAGGGCGCACCCATCGGCCCCCCCCCCCCCCTGCGCCCCAGCGGGAACCGGCTCCAAACCAGTTCCCCGGGGGAACCGGCTCCAAACCAGTTCCCCGGGGGAACCGGCTCCAAACCAGTTCCCCGGGGCGCGTACCCGGCACCGTGCCCCCGTCGTGCCCCGGGACGCTCAGGCCTCGAGCCCGCGACCCGTGGCGGCGCAAGCTGGTGTACACGACAGCAAGTACCGCGCCGCGGCGCGCGTGGTGCAACCCACCCGCTCCGCCCGCGGTCCGCCCCCCAGTAGGGCAGGACACCGCGACGAGGGCCGCCTCCGCCCCGCCCCGGCACGTCAGGCCCAGCCTGCCTCCCCCGGGGTGCGGGCGCCCCAGCCTGCACGGGCCCTCACACACCCGTGCGCTGGGGTGGGCGCGGTACCCACACCGCCTGTACCACAATCGCCCGACACCTTCTACGGCCGGCGGCCACTCAGGTCGCGCGAGGGCCCAGACACCGCCGGCACAGAGGAGTCACGCGTGGAAGCAGAGCCACCCCGACGTCACACACTCGGCGGCCTGCGGAAGCGCCCAAACGGCCCACCGGCGCACGCCGGTGGGCGCGGTTGGAGTCTGTGGATTGATGGCCGATGGCCTCTCCTAATTCCCAAGACACTCGGGGGGATGCCCGAGCCGATAGCCGCCTCCGGGCGTGACCGGCGAACGGTAACCTCCTCCCGCGGGCTGCATGTCACCCACCCCCCCGGCGCGCCGCGCCGGGGCGGTCGCGTGGCGGACCAGCCCGTGGGGAACTCAGTGGGGGCAATTGGATGGCGCGCGTGGGACCTGTGCAGCTCTGCTCCGGGCCCCCCGCGCGCCGCGGTCCCTGGCCTCCGGCCGCCGAACGCGCTCTCGCGAGCCGTCCCGCGCGTCCGCAGCCCCGGGCCCGCCTTCTCAAGTAACGACTCTGCCGCCCTCGGGCGGTCGTCGGCGCCCGGCGTGAAACCGGGCGCCGCCTCAAGATAGTTACCTGGTTGATTCTGCCAGTAGTCATATGCTTGTCTCAAAGATTAAGCCATGCATGTCTAAGTATAA
>VWND01000092.1:25000-30000 GCA_009599575.1 Blumeriella jaapii | reverse complement strand
AGGTGGTCGCAGGGTAGCTCGGGCGTGGGGCTGCGAGGGTCGCGGCCCGAGAGCCCCGGGGCGAGACCGCCGCGGGGGCTTCGGGGGGGGGCTGGGGGGGGGCGCTGGGGAGGCCCGCCGCAGAGGGCCTCGGGGGGCTTCGGGGGGCGCTGAGGGGCGCCGGGGAGACCCGCCGCAGAGGCCTGGGGGCGCTGGGGAGGCCCGCCGCAGGGGCGCTGGGGGGGGGGCGCTGGGGGGACCTGGGGGACCGCCGGGGGGCGCTGGGGACCGCTGGGGCAGGCGCTGGGGGGCGCTGGGGGACCGCTGGGAAGGGCGCTGGGTTAGGGTTAGGGTTAGCTTTAGGGTTAGGGTTAGGGTCGCCGGGGGGGGGGGCGCTGGGGAGGCCCGCCGTAGGGGCCTGGGGGGGCGCTGGGGGGGACCTGGGGGACCGCCGGGGGGGCGCTGGGGACCGCTGGGAAGGGCGCTGGGGGGCGCTGGGGGACCGCTGGGGCAGGCGCTGGGGAGGCCCGCCGTAGGGGCCTGGGGGGGCGCTGGGGGGGGCCGCCGTAGGGGCTTGGGGGCGCTGAGAGGACGCCGGGTAGGCCCGCCGTGGGGGCCTCGGGGTCGGATCCCGCGGACGACGAAGGCAACAAATGCGCGCTCAGACGCGAAAAAGCTGGGGTGCCGGGGGGGGGGGTCGAAAACGATTTGCACACAAATCATTGATCGGAGGCGTCCTTTTCGGCCATAGGCATTTGCCCGGGCGCTCGGAGGCCAAAGGAAGTCGGTGGGTATATGAGGAGAGGTGCCGTGGCCGGGCCAAGACGGCCACGACACGCGCGCGGAGGCAGCATCGGAGGGGCCCGCGGCGGAGGGGGGCTGCATATGCGCCGTCGGAGGGGGGCGGGGGGGGCATCGGGGCGGAGCTGCGCGGCGAGCCGCGACGCACGCGGGCCAAGGGCCAGCGCCGGCGCGACGGGCAAAGGCAGGCCGAGGGGCGCAGGCGAGCAGGCGGGACAGGGGACGCAGAGCCTGTTACGGTTGGGTCCGGGGCACTTCCGTAACCCCTACATAGTGCATCGCAGAATAGATCTTGCAATCTGTTCTTGTACCTTTTAGGTCAGTTGGCCTGGTGGGGAAGGGATGCACCATTTGCTGGCCCGGGTGATTACCGGGCCGTCACAGGGCCGAGAGAGGGGGGGAGGGGCTTGCGGGGTCGGGGTCGGCGGCGGCGTCGGGGGGCGGGCAGCCCCGGGGGCCGCGAGCGAGGGAGCCCCCGGGGCCCTCGGGGGCGGCGCGGGCGCTGGGGGGGGGCGCCGCCTGCCCGCGGGGGCGGGCCGGGGCGGGGGGGCGGGGACGGGCGACCTCGCGGAGGGGTGCGAGGGCGGCGGCGCCCCGAGGGCCTGCTTCTGGCGCGTTTGCCACTGCCGGGTAGCTCAGCAGTGACGGCCGCCGGCGAGCGCCCGGTGACTCAGCCGTGACGCCCTGGGGCTGGGGGGCGGCGGGTCGGGTCGCCGGGTAGGGCCGCCGTGGGGGCCTGGGGGGGCGCTGGGAGGGCGCTGGGAGGGCGCTGGGAGCACGCCGGGTAGGCCCGCCGAGGGGGCCTGGGGGGCGCTGGGAGGCCCGCCGCAGGGGCCCGGGGGCGCTGGGAGCACGCCGGGTAGGCCCGCCGTAGGGGCCTCGGGGGGCGCTGGGGGGCGCTGGGGGGGGGGGGGCGCTGGGGAGGCCCGCCGTAGGGGCCTCCGGGGGCGCTGGGGGGCGCTGGGGAGGCCGCCGCCGCAGGGGCCCGGGGGCGCTGGGAGCACGCTGGGGAGGCCCGCCGCAGGGGCCCGGGGGCGCTGGGAGCACGCCGGGTAGGCCCGCCGTAGGGGCCTCGGGGGGCGCTGGGGGGCGCTGGGGGGGGGGCTGGGGGGCGCTGGGGAGGCCCGCCGTAGGGGCCTCCGGGGGCGCTGGGGGGCGCGCTGGGGAGGCCCGCCGCAGGGGCCCGGGGGCGCTGGGAGCACGCTGGGGAGGCCCGCCGCAGGGGCCCGGGGGCGCTGGGAGCACGCCGGGTAGGCCCGCCGTAGGGGCCTCGGGGGGCGCTGGGGGGGAGGGCGCTGGGGAGGCCCGCCGTAGGGGCCCGGGGGCGCTGGGAGGACGCCGGGTAGGCCCGCCGAGGGGGGCCTGGGGGGCGCTGGGAGGCCCGCCGCAGGGGCCCGGGGGCGCTGGGAGCACGCCGGGAAGGCCCGCCGCAGGGGCCTGGGGGCGCTGGGAGCGCGCTGGGGAGGCCCGCCGTAGGGGCCTCCGGGGGCGCTGGGGGGCGCTGGGGAGGCCCGCCGCAGGGGCCTGGGGGCGCTGGGAGCGCGCTGGGGGAGGCCCGCCGTAGGGGCCTGGGGGCGCTGGGAGCGCGCTGGGGGGGGGCGCTGGGAGCAGGCCGGGTAGGCCCGCCGTAGGGGGCCTCGGGGGGCGCTGGGGGGCGCTGGGGGGGCGCTGGGGAGGCCCGCCGTAGGGGCCTCCGGGGGCGCTGGGGGGCGCTGGGGAGGCCCGCCGCAGGGGCCCGGGGGCGCTGGGAGCACGCTGGGGAGGCCCGCCGCAGGGGCCCGGGGGCGCTGGGAGCACGCCGGGTAGGCCCGCCGTAGGGGCCTCGGGGGGCGCTGGGGGGCGCTGGGGGGGGCGCTGGGGGGCGCTGGGGAGGCCCGCCGTAGGGGCCTCCGGGGGCGCTGGGGGGCGCTGGGGAGGCCCGCCGCAGGGGCCCGGGGGCGCTGGGAGCACGCTGGGGAGGCCCGCCGCAGGGGCCCGGGGGCGCTGGGAGCACGCCGGGTAGGCCCGCCGTAGGGGCCTCGGGGGGCGCTGGGGGGCGCTGGGGAGGCCCGCCGTAGGGGCCCGGGGGCTGGGAGGACGCCGGGTAGGCCCGCCGAGGGGGCCTGGGGGGCGCTGGGAGGCCCGCCGCAGGGGCCCGGGGGCGCTGGGAGCACGCCGGGAAGGCCCGCCGCAGGGGCCTGGGGGCGCTGGGAGCGCGCTGGGGAGGCCCGCCGTAGGGGCCTCCGGGGGCGCTGGGGGGCGCTGGGGAGGCCCCGCCGCAGGGGCCTGGGGGCGCTGGGAGCGCGCTGGGGAGGCCCGCCGTAGGGGCCTGGGGGCGCTGGGAGCGCGCTGGGGGGGGCGCTGGGAGCAGGCCGGGTAGGCCCGCCGTAGGGGCGCTGGGAGCGCGCTGGGGAGGCCCGCCGTAGGGGCCTGGGGGCGCTGGGAGCACGCTGGGGAGGCCCGCCGTAGGGGCCTGGGGGCGCTGGGAGCACGCCGGGAAGGCCCGCCGCAGGGGCCTCGGGGGGCGCTGGGGGGGGGCGCTGGGAGCAGGCCGGGTAGGCCCGCCGTAGGGGCGCTGGGGGGGCGCTGGGGGGGCGCTGGGGAGGCCCGCCCTAGGGGCAGAAATCATCCAAGTGTTCCAGGAGAACGTTATTGATGAAACGTTGGAACGTGGCAGGGCCGTCGGTGGGGCCGGAAGGAGAGACCTTGTACTTGTACATGCCATAGCGAGTGCGGAAACTGCTCAGCCCTTCGGACTCTTTCAGACATTCGGACCCGATTGAACGCTTGTTGGACGTCGATCTGAATGTCGATGTGCGTAAATACTTTGGCTCTGGTGATCCGCGCCAGCATTTCGTCACTCAAGGGCAGCGGGGAAGAATCCTTCTTCGTGAGTTCCTTGAGCTTGCGATCATCGATACACAAACGCATGGCGCCATCGGACTTCCTGGTGAACAGGATCGGGGCGGCGAAGGGGGCATCGGGAGGCGCAATGACGCCCTTGTGCAGATCGTCGAGGATGTCGCTCTTGACCTCCGCGAGCTGTCCGTGCCTGAGGCGCCTCAGCGGGTTTCACAAAGAGAGTGTTCTCCGTCGCGAGGTGCATCTTGTGATCCACGGCGGGGCGGCGGAGAGCAGGCTTGTCGCCTTCCGGCTTGTGAAAGAGCTCCTCGAACTCCGAGTATTGAGCCGGGAGAAGCTTCCTTACGAGGAGCACGTGGTCATCGTACTTGGCTTGGAAGGCGTCGGGGACGGGGATGCCTTCGACGGCGGCGAACTGTACGGGGGACCGCCGGGGGGGGGAGCCGGGGGGGCCCGCCGCAGGGGCCTCGGGGGGCGCTGGGGGGGCCGCCGCAGGGGCCTGGGGGCGCTGGGGGGCGCTGGGGAGGCCCGCCGTGGGGGCCTGGGGGGCGCTGGGGAGGCCCGCCGTAGGGGCCTGGGGGGGGCGCTGGGAGGCGCTGGGGGGGGCTGGGGAGGCCCGCCGCAGGGGCCTGGGGGCGCTGGGAGCACGCTGGGGAGGCCCGCCGTAGGGGCCTGGGGGCGCTGGGGAGCACGCTGGGGAGGCCCGCCGTAGGGGCCTGGGGGCGCTGGGAGCACGCTGGGGAGGCCCGCCGTAGGGGCCTGGGGGCGCTGGGAGCACGCCGGGAAGGCCCGCCGTAGGGGCCTCGGGGGGGCGCTGGGGGGCGCTGGGGGGGCGCTGGGGAGGCCCGCCGCAGGGGCCTGGGGGCGCTGGGAGCACGCTGGGGAGGCCCGCCGTAGGGGCCTCGGGGGGCGCTGGGGGGCGCTGGGGGGGGGGGGCGCTGGGGGGGCGCTGGGAGCACGCTGGGGAGGCCCGCCGTAGGGGCCTCGGGGGGCGCTGGGGGGCGCTGGGGGGGCGCTGGGGAGGCCCGCCGCAGGGGCCTGGGGGCGCTGGGAGCACGCTGGGGAGGCCCGCCGTAGGGGCCTCGGGGGGCGCTGGGGGGCGCTGGGGGGGCGCTGGGGAGGCCCGCCGTAGGGGCCTCGGGGGGCGCTGGGGAGGCCCGCCGCAGGGGCCTGGGGGGGGGCGCTGGGGGCGCTGGGAGCACGCCGGGTAGGCCCGCCGTAGGGGCCTCGGGGGGCGCTGGGGCCCGCTGGGGGGGCGCTGGGAGCACGCCGGGTAGGCCCGCCGTAGGGGCCTCGGGGGGCGCTGGGGAGGCCCGCCGTAGGGGCCTGGGGGGGGGGCGCTGGGAGGCGCTGGGGGGGCGCTGGGGGCGCTGGGGCCC
>VWND01000092.1:10000-15000 GCA_009599575.1 Blumeriella jaapii | reverse complement strand
GACGGCCACGACACGCGCGCGGAGGCAGCATCGGAGGGGCCCGCGGCGGAGGGGGGCTGCATATGCGCCGTCGGAGGGGGGCGGGGGCATCGGGGCGGAGCTGCGCGGCGAGCCGCGACGCACGCGGGCCAAGGGCCAGCGCCGGCGCGACGGGCAAAGGCAGGCCGAGGGGCGCAGGCGAGCAGGCGGGACAGGGGACGCAGAGCCTGTTACGGTTGGGTCCGGGGCACTTCCGTAACCCCTACATAGTGCATCGCAGAATAGATCTTGCAATCTGTTCTTGTACCTTTTAGGTCAGTTGGCCTGGTGGGGAAGGGATGCACCATTTGCTGGCCCGGGTGATTACCGGGCCGTCACAGGGCCGAGAGAGGGGGGGAGGGGCTTGCGGGGTCGGGGTCGGCGGCGGCGTCGGGGGGGGCGGGCAGCCCCGGGGGCCGCGAGCGAGGGAGCCCCCGGGGCCCTCGGGGGCGGCGCGGGCGCTGGGGGGGCGCCGCCTGCCCGCGGGGGCGGGCCGGGGCGGGGGGCGGGACGGGCGACCTCGCGGAGGGGTGCGAGGGCGGCGGCGCCCCGAGGGCCTGCTTCTGGCGCGTTTGCCACTGCCGGGTAGCTCAGCAGTGACGGCCGCCGGCGAGCGCCCGGTGACTCAGCCGTGACGCCCTGGGGCTGGGGGCGGCGGGTCGGGTCGCCGGGTAGGGCCGCCGTGGGGGCCTGGGGGGGCGCTGGGGGAGGGCGCTGGGAGGGCGCTGGGGAGCACGCCGGGTAGGCCCGCCGAGGGGGCCTGGGGGGCGCTGGGAGGCCCGCCGCAGGGGCCCGGGGGCGCTGGGAGCACGCCGGGTAGGCCCGCCGTAGGGGCCTCGGGGGGCGCTGGGGGGCGCTGGGGGGGCGCTGGGGAGGCCCGCCGTAGGGGCCTCCGGGGGCGCTGGGGGGCGCTGGGGAGGCCCGCCGCAGGGGCCCGGGGGCGCTGGGAGCACGCTGGGGAGGCCCGCCGCAGGGGCCCGGGGGCGCTGGGAGCACGCCGGGTAGGCCCGCCGTAGGGGCCTCGGGGGGCGCTGGGGGGCGCTGGGGGGGGCGCTGGGGGGCGCTGGGGAGGCCCGCCGTAGGGGCCTCCGGGGGCGCTGGGGGGCGCTGGGGAGGCCCGCCGCAGGGGCCCGGGGGCGCTGGGAGCACGCTGGGGAGGCCCGCCGCAGGGGCCCGGGGGCGCTGGGAGCACGCCGGGTAGGCCCGCCGTAGGGGCCTCGGGGGCGCTGGGGGGCGCTGGGGAGGCCCGCCGTAGGGGCCCGGGGGCGCTGGGAGGACGCCGGGTAGGCCCGCCGAGGGGGCCTGGGGGGCGCTGGGAGGCCCGCCGCAGGGGCCCGGGGGCGCTGGGAGCACGCCGGGAAGGCCCGCCGCAGGGGCCTGGGGGCGCTGGGAGCGCGCTGGGGAGGCCCGCCGTAGGGGCCTCCGGGGGCGCTGGGGGGCGCTGGGGAGGCCCGCCGCAGGGGCCTGGGGGCGCTGGGAGCGCGCTGGGGGAGGCCCGCCGTAGGGGCCTGGGGGCGCTGGGAGCGCGCTGGGGGGGGCGCTGGGAGCAGGCCGGGTAGGCCCGCCGTAGGGGCCTCGGGGGGCGCTGGGGGGCGCTGGGGGGGCGCTGGGGAGGCCCGCCGTAGGGGCCTCCGGGGGGCGCTGGGGGGGCGCTGGGGAGGCCCGCCGCAGGGGCCCGGGGGCGCTGGGAGCACGCTGGGGAGGCCCGCCGCAGGGGCCCGGGGGCGCTGGGAGCACGCCGGGTAGGCCCGCCGTAGGGGCCTCGGGGGGCGCTGGGGGGCGCGCTGGGGGGGGCGCTGGGGGGCGCTGGGGAGGCCCGCCGTAGGGGCCTCCGGGGGCGCTGGGGGGCGCTGGGGAGGCCCGCCGCAGGGGCCCGGGGGCGCTGGGAGCACGCTGGGGAGGCCCGCCGCAGGGGCCCGGGGGCGCTGGGAGCACGCCGGGTAGGCCCGCCGTAGGGGCCTCGGGGGGCGCTGGGGGGCGCTGGGGAGGCCCGCCGTAGGGGCCCGGGGGCGCTGGGAGGACGCCGGGTAGGCCCGCCGAGGGGGCCTGGGGGGCGCTGGGAGGCCCGCCGCAGGGGCCCGGGGGCGCTGGGAGCACGCCGGGAAGGCCCGCCGCAGGGGCCTGGGGGCGCTGGGAGCGCGCTGGGGAGGCCCGCCGTAGGGGCCTCCGGGGGCGCTGGGGGGCGCTGGGGAGGCCCGCCGCAGGGGCCTGGGGGGCGCTGGGAGCGCGCGCTGGGGAGGCCCGCCGTAGGGGCCTGGGGGCGCTGGGAGCGCGCTGGGGGGGGCGCTGGGAGCAGGCCGGGTAGGCCCGCCGTAGGGGCGCTGGGAGCGCGCTGGGGAGGCCCGCCGTAGGGGCCTGGGGGCGCTGGGAGCACGCTGGGGAGGCCCGCCGTAGGGGCCTGGGGGCGCTGGGAGCACGCCGGGAAGGCCCGCCGCAGGGGCCTCGGGGGGCGCTGGGGGGGGCGCTGGGAGCAGGCCGGGTAGGCCCGCCGTAGGGGCGCTGGGGGGGCGCTGGGGGGGCGCTGGGGAGGCCCGCCCTAGGGGCAGAAATCATCCAAGTGTTCCAGGAGAACGTTATTGATGAAACGTTGGAACGTGGCAGGGCCGTCGGTGGGGCCGGAAGGAGAGACCTTGTACTTGTACATGCCATAGCGAGTGCGGAAACTGCTCAGCCCTTCGGACTCTTTCAGACATTCGGACCCGATTGAACGCTTGTTGGACGTCGATCTGAATGTCGATGTGCGTAAATACTTTGGCTCTGGTGATCCGCGCCAGCATTTCGTCACTCAAGGGCAGCGGGGAAGAATCCTTCTTCGTGAGTTCCTTGAGCTTGCGATCATCGATACACAAACGCATGGCGCCATCGGACTTCCTGGTGAACAGGATCGGGGCGGCGAAGGGGGCATCGGGAGGCGCAATGACGCCCTTGTGCAGATCGTCGAGGATGTCGCTCTTGACCTCCGCGAGCTGTCCGTGCCTGAGGCGCCTCAGCGGGTTTCACAAAGAGAGTGTTCTCCGTCGCGAGGTGCATCTTGTGATCCACGGCGGGGCGGCGGAGAGCAGGCTTGTCGCCTTCCGGCTTGTGAAAGAGCTCCTCGAACTCCGAGTATTGAGCCGGGAGAAGCTTCCTTACGAGGAGCACGTGGTCATCGTACTTGGCTTGGAAGGCGTCGGGGACGGGGATGCCTTCGACGGCGGCGAACTGTACGGGGGACCGCGCGGGGGGGCGCCGGGGGGGGCCCGCCGCAGGGGCCTCGGGGGGCGCTGGGGGGGCCCGCCGCAGGGGCCTGGGGGCGCTGGGGGGCGCTGGGGAGGCCCGCCGTGGGGGCCTGGGGGGCGCTGGGGAGGCCCGCCGTAGGGGCCTGGGGGGGCGCTGGGAGGCGCTGGGGGGGCGCTGGGGAGGCCCGCCGCAGGGGCCTGGGGGCGCTGGGAGCACGCTGGGGAGGCCCGCCGTAGGGGCCTGGGGGCGCTGGGAGCACGCTGGGGAGGCCCGCCGTAGGGGCCTGGGGGCGCTGGGAGCACGCTGGGGAGGCCCGCCGTAGGGGCCTGGGGGCGCTGGGAGCACGCCGGGAAGGCCCGCCGTAGGGGCCTCGGGGGGCGCTGGGGGGCGCTGGGGGGGCGCTGGGGAGGCCCGCCGCAGGGGCCTGGGGGCGCTGGGAGCACGCTGGGGAGGCCCGCCGTAGGGGCCTCGGGGGGCGCTGGGGGGCGCTGGGGGGGCGCTGGGGGGGCGCTGGGAGCACGCTGGGGAGGCCCGCCGTAGGGGCCTCGGGGGCGCTGGGGGGCGCTGGGGGGGCGCTGGGGAGGCCCGCCGCAGGGGCCTGGGGGCGCTGGGAGCACGCTGGGGAGGCCCGCCCGTAGGGGCCTCGGGGGGGCGCTGGGGGGCTGGCTGGGGGGGCGCTGGGGAGGCCCGCCGTAGGGGCCTCGGGGGGCGCTGGGGAGGCCCGCCGCAGGGGCCTGGGGGGGGCGCTGGGGGCGCTGGGAGCACGCCGGGTAGGCCCGCCGTAGGGGCCTCGGGGGGCGCTGGGGCCCGCTGGGGGGGCGCTGGGAGCACGCCGGGTAGGCCCGCCGTAGGGGCCTCGGGGGGCGCTGGGGAGGCCCGCCGTAGGGGCCTGGGGGGGGGGCGCTGGGAGGCGCTGGGGGGGCGCTGGGGGCGCTGGGGGCCCGCTGGGGGGGCGCTGGGGAGGCCCGCCGCAGGGGCCTGGGGGGGCGCTTCTAGGTACTGTAAAAGTAGGTAGGAAAACCACATTGGTAAGGCCACATGTCGGTGGGTACGATAGTCCAGGGAATCCCCTAGAAGAGACTGAAGAAAGGGAAAGAAGAATGGGCGAAGGTATGAATTGGAGTGCGTGCCTGTTGTACTATCTAAGGGGGGTGCCTTGCTCTTATACCCGTTGGAGGTCGTCGGTGGCAGGAGGTCTGAGAGGGGTCCATGCCTCGACCATAGCTAAAACTCCCAAATCCCATGAATACAAAGCATCACCGTTTTACAGTATAGTTGCAAGCTGCCCGGTCTCTTGGTGGGCCTCCCATCAATTGTGGAGACCATTCGTGTATGGAAGGCTCTCTCCCCTTAGCAGCCTCCGCCTCCTGCGGTTGTTGGTCCTCAGTGAATATCTCTGTTACAGAACCGAAGGCTCGTTTCGCCATCATGTGGACCTGGCGACCCAAGTTGACCGATCGCAGCCCTCCGTCTGATTAGATCGTCACATGGGGGGTCGCTGCGGGGCCTCGAGGTTAGGGTCAGGGTGAAGGTGCGCTCGGGGGGGCCGCGGGGGGCGCTGGGGGGCGCTGGGGCTGGGGTCGGGGTTAGGGTCGGCGATAGGGGGCGCTGGGAGGACGCCGGTAGGCCCGCCGTGGGGGGGCCTCGGGGTCCGTGTCAGCGATAGGGGCCCCGGGGGCCGCTGGGGGGGCGCCCCCCCCCCCCCCCCCCCCCCCCCCTCCGCCAGCCATGGGGATGTCCCTCAAAGGCCGACCCCCCCCCCC
>VWND01000091.1:0-15393 GCA_009599575.1 Blumeriella jaapii | reverse complement strand
AGACGAAGACGAAGAAAAAGACGAGAGCGGGAGAATGAATGAGTGTGTGTATGGTCTCGAAATGAGTGTGTGTATGGTCTCGTATTATGTAAGATGTATGTGTGTCCGAGGATATATATCTGTCCGTCCGTCTGTCTGTCTGTCTGTCCGTCTGTCTCTCTGCTCTCCTCTCCTCCACGCGGCAGCAGCAGCAGCAGACGACCCAAAATAAAGAATCCCATTCATTCCCTTTGGGATTCTGATCGGCCCCTTTCTCCGCCCGCCCTTGGCAGCCGACCCAGCAATACAACACCCCCCGGCACCCTTTCCGTGATACGAAAAAAAAAAAAAAAAAATGAACAAAAGATGTAGAGAACACACCGCACAGCAAGCCCGCGCCAGGCCAACAGCCAGGCCAAGACTAGCGAGGCTGGGCCAAGACGCGCAAAGGGCCAGAGAGGGCCACAAACTGCCATCCCCCATCCGTCCCTGGCCACCTGCGCCGCACGAGATATAAGCCAAGGGGTCATGCGTGATTCCCGGGCGGTGGGAAAGCCAGCGAGGAGAAAGAGGAGGGGGGACAGTCAATAGGGGGGAGGGGACTTGCAACCGCAGTACATACAAACAACGACTCCACGCCTCGTAGCCCCCGAGGGGGGAGGGCAAAAAAACAAAACAATCGTAAAGTCCAAATACATACAATGAAGTTCCTGGTGCGGGACAAGCACAACCCGAGACAAGGGAGGCCTGGGGGGCCGGTCCACGCACCCACGGCCACGGCCACGGCCACGGCCACGGCCATCGCCAGCCCGCGCGGCACGACGGCTCTAGTAGTTGTAGCGGTAGCAAAACATCTCGTTGCCGATCATGACGCCGCCCTGGGTGTTGATGATGTCGCGGATGCGCACGTCGGGCCGGATGCCGCCCACCGAGACGATGGTGTCGAGCGTGAGCGGCTGGCCGTTGACGTCGTTGCCGTTGATCTCGTAGTGGCTGTGGTTGTTCTGCCAGTGGCGGAGGCCGTGGTCGATGAACAGATGATGCATCCAGAAGATGGGGTCGCAGGGAGCCGCCCAGACGTCCGACATGACGGCGCCGATGCCGTTGTGGCCGTAGGCGTGCGCGCTGTCATCACACCACCGTTAGCCAGACGTCGAGGAGGGGGAGGGGGAGGAGGAGGAGGGGGAGGGGAAGAAGGACGAGGAGGAGGACGAGGAGGAGGAGAACGAGGAGAAGACGACGAGGAAGAAGCAAGCAAGCCACACGCAAACGTACCCTCCCTCGACACAGCTGGCCATCTCGGCGTAGGTGGCGCGCTGGTTGCACAGCTCGACGTAGCCCGTGTTGCAATGGGCCGTCAACTGCTCGTTCACGGTCCGCGTCAGGCAGTGAGGCGTGTTGCTCTGGCCCGGCCCGATGTTCAGCGTGATGCCCCCGAAGGCGCCGCTGTTGATACACCAGCCGGCGCCGCTGCTCTGCGCCGGCAGCAGGTTGCCAAAGTATGGCTGGGAGAAGGTCGCTCTGCGCGAAGCGGCCGGCGTCCTTGGTCTCGTCCCACCACGGCATGGCGCGGTTGAAGCCGCACTCGGCGCGCAGCACCTGCTCGAAGGTCCAGAGGTAGTAGCGGTGGAAGATCAGGAACTTGGAGTTGCCGTGGATGTTGGGCGTGAAGAGCTGGTGCACGCGGACGAGGTCCTCGTAGCGGTTGGTCGCCGGCGGGAAACTGCCGGACGGCGGCGCGCGCATGAGGCACAGGATGGCGGCCATGAAGGCCTGGCGGTCGCTGGTCTGATAGTCGCGCCATTCGAAACGCACGTTGGGCGCCGCGGCACAGGACGCCGCCGAGGCCTGCGACGCCGCGTCGGTGATGGCCCCGTTCGAGAGCTGGTTCGCCGGGTTGGGCGCCGTGAACTGGAGGTTCTCCAGGTCCTTGCCGGCCTGGGCCTCCGCGAAGGGTTGCATCTTCGCCTTGAGCGGCTCGAAGGCCGAGGCCGGCAGCGGCGGCGCGTTGCGCGGCTGGAGGAGGCCGGCCGAGACGGTGCCGGCGACGAGGAGGAGGAGTGACGTCCGCATCGTGATGGGGAGGGGGGGGGGGGTGAGAGGGCGAGAGGGCGCGGAGGAGGAGGAGGAGGAGGAGGAGGTGAAGGGCGACGGCGACGGCGGCGGCGGCGAGGAGGAGAAGCAGAGGCACAGCGGGCACGCAGGCGGGATCCCGGGGCCACAGGAGATTAAGTAGGTCGTCGACGAGCCGCAAAGAGCGGACAGCGGTCGCGGTCAATGCTGATGCTGATGCTGATGCTGATGCTGATGCGAAGGCTGGACGTCGAAGCAGACGGCCAGGCAGGGAGCGGCGCTAGGGCAGCATGAACCAGATCCGGAGCACGAGCGAAGCGGCGTAAGCGTGCGTCGGCCGGGCCGGGAGGACGAGACGCGACGAGCGGAAAGAAAACAACTCGATCAGGCGTGGGTGGTGCGAGGGAACGACTGTGGTGCGGCGGCGGGCTTTTGTTGACAACGAGGCGACGCGGCTCGTGGAAGCGAGACGACGAGAACGAGACGCACCGAGCGAGGTAAGGACGGACTGGAACGACAGCGAGCAGCGACAAAAAGGATAAAAGATGAAAATGAAGCAGAGCCGAGCCGCGAGAGAGCGAGGGACGACGAGGAAGAAAAGCCGGCGATGGGTTATGTCTAACCCAAAAGAAAGAGATTCAACGGGGGGGGAGTGGGGAGGGGGAAGGGGAAAGGGGGAGGGAATTCGGGGGCAGGCGGGGTCTGAGTACTTATTTTGCAGATTCGCACTATCCATGGACTATCACTTTGTCAACTCCCGACCGAAATGCCATCCCCTATCCCAGACGGGCAGAAGCCCCTGGTCTCTTGCTGGCCCTTTGGCGTCCCGTTTGGCCGTAGAGTGCCATGGGGAAGGGGGGGGAGGGGGGGAGGGGGGGAGGGGGAGGGGAGGGGGGGGGGAGAGGGAGGGTTGGCGTGATAAGAGTACGGCCAAGGACTGTACGTAGTCCCTCCGTACTTTACTCTGTACACAGTGTACACCTACATACAACACTCTACGGACCGACGGTCGCGGGCCAAATCCAATCTCGTCCACGTCCTGGTCCCCGTCCGGGTCCTGGTCCCGCCGCTGGCCCCCTCTCGCGATCAGGGGTAAGTGCTGTACCCCGTACGCATGCGTACAGTATGTTTGGCATGCTGTTGATTGGCCCTCCTCGTCAATCCTGCGCGCGCGCCGGACCGATTTAGCCCCAGCTGCTGCTCCGCCTCGAGCTGTCCGTCCCGGCCGTCGATCCGCGGTCTTGACTTCGTGGGCGAAAGTGTGATTACACTCAGAGTTCGCGCGCGCTGGATGATCGCGGCCGGGGGTCAACAAAGACTGCGTTAGCCGAGCGCGGTGGTGTGGTGTGGTGTGGTGTGGTGTGCCCCCGTCTCGTCCGCCGCCTCTCCCAGCGCTGTCCCCGCGTGCGGAGCGGCGCCGATGGGGGACGGTCGTGGATTGAGTGCAAACGTCGTCGAGGGAGGGAAAAGCCCGTTCGTTGCTTGGTGAACGTCGTCAATCCGAGAAACGTCGAGTCTAACCCGACTCAGGGGCACAGGGGATCGTGTGGACCGAGAGTCGACAATCAAATCCAGACGCGAGCCCGTTTCGGCCTAAGTGACGAGCGGCGGAGATGAATGGACCGTAATGTACGTTTCACTCACAGCGCGCCGGCTTTTTCGGGTTCGCGATGTTTGATGCTCGCGGTTGGGTGTTCGAGGCGTGTTTGTATGTCTATCTTCAGCGTGCGACTCGCCGGAAGGAAACAACCAGACAATGGGGGGGAGGGGGATGGATTGGGTGAATGAATCAATCCATAAACACATCATTAAACCCGGAGTGGCATATAAGTCGGGCTGTTATACACATCGGCTCGGTCGGCATCCAAGGTCTAAATTACAGTATGTGTAGTACTTCGTAACTCAGGAGGGAATTTATGCTTTAACCATGATCCTACCATTCCGAAAGCTAATTATACAGTATGCTTTCGGGAGCAACTTCTGATGTGCAGGACTGTACATACCTACTGTACCGTACTCCAGCATATACTGTGTACACAGTACAGTATACCATACATAGTATACTGCACACCACCACTGACCAGAGTTTAGAGTTGCTTCTAACCGCCCTCGCTCGTTATGCCTAAAGCTTTCTTTCGAACTACGCCCTTCCTGACCCACCTACCTACGCACGTTAGATAGAAAAGCCTTTTTGAAGCAAGTTACGCACATACAGTACCACCCGTTCTCGTGATGTCACGCCGTTCCATACCATTACCATTATCCCGGAACGGTGCTTACTTACTTACTCACTCATTCGCTTACTCACTCACTAGCTTACTCACTCACTAGCTTACTCACTCACTAGCTTACTCACTCACTTGCCTACTCACTCACTCACTCACTCACTTACTCACTCACTTCCTTACTCACTCACTCACTTACTCATCTACCCCCAAAAACCCATCCATGAAAACAACTCGTTTTAGAACCAAGTGATGCATGTACCATTCCACGCCCCAGCCTACTCTATCTAGCCAACCACGCATCACAAGTAAACATCGAACAACCCCCAAAATCGCTTAAAAAAACACACACACACACACACACGCGCGCGCATAGATCATGATGTCAACAAAGCACTTGCATCCCCCCCCCCCCCGACCTGTACTCACTCACTGCTTCACCCACCCACCAAAAATAACTCACCCAACTCACCAGTTCACCAACCAAAGCCCACCACGCCACGACCCCGATCCACCCTGCTGAGTCGACGTTTCCGAGACGCACGCGATCGATATCCGAACCCGCCTGCCTTCACCCGAAACCATGTCTCTCTTTCCCACTCCCAATCCCAATCCCATTCCCATCATTCCCTTTTCCTGTGCCAGAACACAGACGAGGGAGGAGAAGACGAGGTCTCGACCGTCCGGCTCCTGTTGAAAAAGAAAAACGAGAGCAGATAAGAAGCGCGAAAAAGGAAAAAAAGAAAAAGAAGAAGAAGAAGAAGAAGAAAGAAAGAGATAAAAACGTGCATCTGCCGTCAGCCACGCTGCTCGCGCATGGAGATGGATGTCCACGTCCACGTCCACGGCACGGCACAGCGTAGCACAGCACAGCACGGGACACGGACACGGACACGAGATGGGCGTGGGTGGTTGGCCCGAGAGGTACTGTATATACTATATGTATGTACTATATGTATGTACTATATGTATGTATACACAGAATATTCAGTACAATACAGTACAGTACAGTACGTACTATAGAGATATGCATATACCGACGTCAGTAAAACGGCATGCACAGTACAAAAGCCAGAACAGAGGACGCCAACACGCGCGAACAGAGCTAGCTGGGTTGGGGCCTACCTCGAGACGAGAGGGCGAGCACCCATACAGCGAGCCGAGCTGAGCTGGGCTGGGCTGGGCTGAGCGGCTGCTTCCTTCCGATGATCGACTTGCTGGACTCTCACACGGACATGTACATACAGGACAGGGCCGTATGTATGTGTGTGTGTGTGTGTATGTACTGTACCGCAAGTGCGTCAGCGCGCGCATGGAGATCCTGTCGCTGTAGGTAGGTAGGCGCGCTAAGGTGCTGTGCTGTGCATGCTGTCTGTGTATGTACAGTACTGTGTTGTATGTATGTACATAGAGTACAGTACTGAGGTACTGTATGTATGTATGTATGGTAGGTGTGCAAGGTTTGTCAAACGAGATGCCAATAGTGTGTATGTAGGTGCTGTACATACAGTACAGTACAGTATATGCAGACTGTGGACGAAGATGGCGTTGGAGATGAGAGTGGAAAACGTTTTTTCTGCTGGTACGGTATGATAAGAGAGAGAGAGAGATGAAGATGTATTGTACTGTGTATATGTAAAGTACTGTGCAGTATATACTGTAGGTAGGTACTGCAGGTAACCAAGGTGCGACCATCACATCGGTGTATTGAACGGTACCACGTGATAACTGCTTCCAGGTGGTGACCCCTAACACGTGATATCACTGTCACGTGTGACTAAACGCACGTGATAGCTACTTTTACGTGACGTGTGAATATCGCTCCGTCCCAAATCACCCAAGCGATCAACCAAACGGTCGAGCCATCCAAACCTTCCTGTACACAAACTTCGTTCTCCAACATGTTTACCGTATAAATGCTGCTTGAGCCTCCTGCGATACCATTCCCCTTTCCCTCCCCGTCCCAATTACAGGCATGTACCTAGGTATAGTATGTACAGTATGTACAGTATGTAACATCTCCGTGGTGGCGAACACCTCACCTCACCTCACCTCACCGTCCTGTCCTGTATACTATAGGTACCTACGTAAAGCTCCCCGCTTGCTAATCAGTCAGTCAGTCAGTCAGTCAGCTCGAGCAGCGAAACAAAAACGCATGTATATATGTATATATATATATGATAATGATGATGATATTATTTAACATCTGTATATATGCATAACCGTACGTCCAAATAGCTTTCTTCGTGCCCCAAATCACAGCTCGACCATTGGTTTCCGATCACGACGAATCGCATGCGATGTGAACCGCGGTAGACTGCTTTCATCATCAGGGGTTCGAGACCACCCCTTTTTTTTGGGCGGCTGAGCTGCGCGTAAGTACTGTACTGTACTGAATTGTATGGAGTACATACATACCTACATACATGCACACATGCATACATACATACATACAGACCAGGGGAAATGGCCAGAATGCGAAACACGGCGGAAAAAACGTCCAATGCGATACCGCGATCGACAGCTGCAACTTAAGGTAAGCAACGTAAGCAACGTAAGCTACGTAAGATAAGAAAATCGCTTCGGGGTGTGAGGATCTTTTGCTCTTCCGTGCTCAGGTATTAAAATACATTGATCAAAGAAAATTGGGATGGCAATGTATATATGGTAAGGTAAGGTAAGGTAAGGTAATGCAAGCCAGGACTCGAAGTACAAACCGTACTGTACATACATACAGTACAGTACAGCACAGTAGCACTGTTTCATCGTCATGGAGCTTTACTGTACAATTTCCATACATAAGCACTGCCCTCTGCCGGGAAAGGAGGCGTGGTCCTTCCTCCTCGATCCCCAGATTCTATAATCATCAACCGGTGGATTCGATTCTCACGCTGGTTCATCTGGTCGGAGACCCCCCTGTCTCTCTGCCTGTGCAGTTTTGGGGAAGCGGGGGGGGGGCGGGGGGGGGGGGGGGGATAGCACTTCTAATATAACGTGAAAACTGCTCTTACGGTACTGTACACAGCATAGGACTGTATGTACATACTGTACAGTACAGTACCTCTCTCACATACAGTAAAATAGCATCACAACAACAAGATGAAACACAGGCAGACATCAAACGAAAACTCTAAATACGAACGACGACGCACTGTTCAGTGAGTACTGTACCCGCCACCTCTCTATGTAATGTAATGTAATGTTGTAGCATAGCATAGCATGGCATAGCATGGCCAAACCGAGCACAGCCCAGCGGGGGATATATCATGGCGGTGGGGAAAAGTGTATTTATGGGTACTTACTTACTTACTTACTTCTGCCGTACTGTACTGTACCTATTGTATGGTATTGTATCGTGCCACGACTGTGCTATCTTTGTGTGTATGTGTTGTACTGTGTGTAGCGTACCTAGGGATGTTTGCGTATATGACTTTTCATGGGGGGGAGGGGGGGGATATCTTTGTTAGGTATGTGCTGTAGGTATTCCCAGAGAGACGTGAAGCGTTGCCTGGACATCGGTATGTACTGTTTCTACAGTAGGTATCTAGTGTATGTAGGTATCTACTGTATGTAGGTATCTACTGTATGTAGGTATCTACTGTGCTGTATGTACAGTACTTGGCTCACCTGTCTGTCGTCTTTTCCAATTGTGCCTTTTCCGTCGTGTGGTTCTTGCCTGGTAAGGCTTGTCTTACAGTACGTACTGCACTGTACTGTATGTACCTAGGTGTAGGAATACCCCAGTGGGAGGTCACATGAAGGTCACGTGGTCCGCATCAGCGTGTTCGCGCCACTACCCCATCTTGCACTCGCTTACTGAGTAGAAAGACGTGCTGATTTCGGTACCACGACTTAAGACTGGTCTTTACTGTATTACGAACCTGTGATACCAACAGTAGGTAAGTTCGGTAAGGAACTCACCATAGTATATCTGGATCCTGATAGCTCTGGTCTAGCTTCTTGTCGTTTTTATCATACCGTTTTTGGAACCCTTTCTTTGGTAGACACGGTGGACATAGCTACGTCCTACCTATCCTCTGTTTTCTCTGTTGCTCTTCGGTTCTCCTTTTTCTCTTTGTCTTTCTTTCTCTGTGTTTTCTTTTTTTTTCTACTTCCTTTCTACTTCCTTTCTACTTCCTTTCTACTTCCTTTCTACTTCCTTTCTACTTCCTTTCTACTTCCTTTCTACTTCCTTTCTACTTCCTTTCTACTTCCTTTCTACTTCCTTTCTACTTCCTTTCTACTTCCTTTCTCTACTTCCTTTACTACTTTTCCTTTCTACTTCTTTTCTACCTTGATGAACGATCACTTGCACCCATTCCCAATCCGGAGTCGGATTTCTCCTTCACTCTGGCTGTGACTCTGACTCTCTGATCAGCCTCACTTCCCCGTATCATAACCCACCCAAACGCGACCCCGATCCCGATCGCGACTCTGCAAAAGGTCAGAGGATGCGCAACCCAGTCCTGGCCCCAAGTGCCTGCCACCGCCATTCTCTCGGGCCTCACTGCGCCAGCCAGATCCGCGTTCGCGATAGCGGATCATCCGTCGCATGGGGGATCCCAACCCGGAAACCAGGAGGAACCGGCAAAGCGGGGATGGGAATCGAGAGAAAGCTTTGGGCCATGGTCGTGAGTCGAGGAAACCCGGATGAGTCGGGGTGCGGGCTAAGTAGGTAGGTACGCTCAACTCGAGTCAACCCAAACCCGCAGACTCACTACAACACCCGAGCCACATCTGGCCGCTGCTTGAGATACTGCGACTGCAGCGATCGCTCGTCTGGGGTGTGAGATCGCGGGGGCAAGGCACGACTTTCACCTTTCTTACGGGCTCATGTCGAGGAGGGGTTCCAGCGTGCGGCTCGAGCCCGGCCCGGTAGAGGTGGGCACTGGTGTGTAGGTAGGTACCTAGGCTGGGTTTTTGGGTGAATGCAATTCGAACCAGACCCTTCACCGATTCTGCTGTTTCATAGATCGACTCCTCATTCAATTTACTCACTTACTCACTTACTCACTTACTCACTTACTCACTTACTCACTTACTCACTTACTCACTTACTCACTTACTCACTTACTCACTTACTCACATACTCACCTACTCACTTACTCACTTACTCACTTACCCACGGAAAGAGACTGCAACGAAGGCAATGCCAGGCCATGATTTCTCAGTTGACTAAAGCACATATCAGATTCCGAATCAAGTGTTGTTCAAACTCTTTTCGGCGAGTTCCTTTCTTTCTTGCTCTAGAGAGGTCCATCCGGCAGCAGGTACGAAGGGAACGATATATCTCATCACAAGACATGCCATTACAAAGGTACCTTCTACTTAACCAACAACCCCACAACCCAAACCACGTTACGCTCATCCGACCTCTCACACCAATAGCTCATATTCCCCTCCCATGTACCCATCACAGAATGCACACACAACTCCTCACCACCCCTTTCATACCTACTGACGTGACCCCTCTCCAGCGTCACCCTCAGCAAACAAACAGTAGTCGCATAGCTAGACACCAACCCAACGCGGTCCAACCAACTCACGAAGCACGCGTCCTTCTCACCAGCCAGCCAGCCAGTCCGCCAGTCCGCCAATCCCCCACACCCCTCTCTCGCGAAACCCCAAGTTCTCCATCTGTTTCCACCTGTCCGCTCTCTCTCTTCCTCACGCAGCTACACCCATCCAACCAACCAACCAACCAGCGAGCAGCAGCAGCAGCCACAGCCAAAAAAACCAAAACTTCCCTTCCCTTCGTAGCGAGAGCTGCTTTCTCTCTCTCCACCCAACCCAACCCCGCAACGCATCTCAATGAAACTCCCGACTCCAAGCACGCAAGCACGCAAGCAAGCAAGCAAGCAAGCAAGCAAGCAAGCAAGTCAGTAAGTAAGTAAGTCAGCACCCCTCTGGGCTCTCCCTCACAGGTAAGAAACGAGGATCTACAGAACGAACAGCTCAGCACCTTCCCACAGCCCCATCCCATCGAGAGATCGCGCTCCCACTCCCCGCCGCTCCGACGGACTTTTCGTTTAGGTTTCGAGTTTCGAGAACGCGGGATTCTACCACGGTGCGTGCATGTATGTAAGTAAGTACACATGTGGATAGGCAGCGGTCAACTCCAGAGGGCGCGGCACGGTTCGCAACGCGGCTGTTCGGTCCAGCTGTAGGCACATGCGGAGTCCAGAGCTCGCCGCGAACGGCCCTGGAGGAGTGATGCCGCACGGTGCAGTACCTTTCTTCCTCTGGGTCGCCGGGCCGGACAGTAGGAGGGTTTCGTTCGGCTTTGGAACGAGCCGTCTGCTGGGCGGCAACTCCGCGCGCGTTCGAGAAGCCGATCGTTCCCTGGCCAGCTGGTAGAGCAGATCCAAGACCGAGGGGGGGGGGGGGAGGGGGGCTCGCAGCTAGATAATCCCTTCAAGTTTGCTGTTGCGTGGTGCAAGTACTGTACGTAGACTCGCTGCGGGGTGGGGGGGATTGCAACCACAGGAGAAACCGACTCTTTCCGCCTGCTTACTTAACGACCGCCCCGTAGCAAGGAGAGGAAACGGAAAGACAAATCGCCTCTCAGAGAACGCATCCCCGTTCTCAAGAGCCTGCCCGGAACCCCGTGCGACGGATGGCGAAATCTGTCTTTTTAGCCGCGCTGGGAAAATCGCTCGTACTTGCTGTACTGTGCTTGGCCGAGTGGAGAGTTTAGAGGGAGATGGATTATCTTGGGATCGCTGATTGTTTTTTGGGTTGCTTTTTCTGCTTTTTTACATTGTTCGTCGCTCGGCGTATCCCCCCCCCTTTTTGAGGGGGGGGGGGAGGGGTTCATCTCTTTTGGAAGAGAATGGTTGGGGCGACAAATAACCCCATGTTCGGATTTTGGGTTTTCTTTCTGCCTACTTCGTGGTGTAGGAGGAGAAGGCGAAGGCGAAGGCGAAGGAGAGAAGGAGAAGGAGAAGGAGAAGGAGAAGGAGAAGGAGAAGGAGAAGGAGAAGGAGAAGGAGAAGGAGAAGGAGAGGAGAAGGAGAAGGAGAAGAAGAAGAAGAAAAAAGAAAAAGAAGAAGAAGAAAAAAAGAAGAAAAAAAGAAGAAGAAGTGAGAACGAGATGAGGCTCTAGTCCGGTTTTCTAGTCCATTTGGCACCCCGTGAAGTGCAGAGCGAAGAGGATGTTGGGCTGGGGAGCTAGCCAGCCAGCTGAGTCGTTATCTCTTCTAGGTAGGTAGCTGTAGTAGAAATAGTAGGATTCTCGTTGGATGTCTTCTTTTCATACTTTTGCTTCTCAAGGTCATATCTCCAGTTTCAAGAGGGGGGGGGGGGGTTTAACGCCGAAAGCTTTTAAAGGTCGGGATTTGGCTTTCCGGGGAAACGGCACAAAGAAACCCACAGCCAGATTCACAGTACTGGCTAAGCCAGATGCCGTTGGCTTGACGATGACATTCTCACGTGGTACCTCATGCACACCTGGCACCAGCTCGTGCACCTAGGTATATTCGCAATCTGCTACCTTCAGATATGCTTATATGAACCGACGCCGGTCAAATCAAACGGTATGTGGCGTGCAGAGCATTGCAAAACGCAGATGAATTCAGCGCGTGAATGCAGTTCCAATGGTAGTCCCGGTCCCAGCCATCTCCCCGAACTGCAGCGTTGGCATTTCGGACCTCGAAGCGTGGTTGCTTCCACTCAATCGCGTGGTTGTGAAGGGCTTGGGATTTCGTCGAGAATAAGGAAACAGCAGCTTGTCTGGAGAGTGGCTCGTGCCCTCTTCCTCCTCTCTCTCTCGTCGTTGAGGGCATATCTTGGGGAGAGAATGAGATGGCTTACGTAGCGAGCGAAAAGCTGGCCCGTCAAACCGAAGGAGGAGGAGGAGGGGAGGGCGTTCTCGTGGATTGGAGCGAGGGCGAAGGTAAAGCAGTTGATGTTGGTGAGCATGTAGATGTGTCAGGAATAAAAAAAATTGACTCAAAGTAAATGACGTGGAAATATAGAGGTGATGTTCTGCGAAACGGAAATCCAAGCAAGATAGGACTTCTAATTGTGGAGGTCGAGATACGACCAGCAAATAGCAGATCGATCC
Source organism: Blumeriella jaapii (assembly GCA_009599575.1). Taxonomy (NCBI): domain Eukaryota; kingdom Fungi; phylum Ascomycota; class Leotiomycetes; order Helotiales; family Drepanopezizaceae; genus Blumeriella; species Blumeriella jaapii. Next base: position 3,051 of record VWND01000091.1, on the reverse strand, counting down.
AAATCCCAGCACCCCTCCAGCAAACGGAAAACGAGAGAGGGATTTTTAGAAAGTCGGGACCTATTCAGCTCCTCTGAAACCAGTCAGCCTTTCGAGGGTCCCAAAACCTCCCCCAGCCAACGCAGGTGAGGAACGCCTTCGGCGGACTAGCCACAGAGCCAGACTGATCGGTGTCTCCCAGTAGCCCAAGACATTATCACACGGGAAGGTACACCCCCTCTTGTCGCCGTTCGCCCGCCAGGGACACGTTTGCATGAGCTTGGGAACGGGCAAACAGGGAGGGCTTGGATCTCGCTTGCTTCAGGACCATACAATGCCTGGATAGTGGAGAATAGATGATCGCCCGTTATCCTCTGCAGAGAGATAACTACTGCGTGGAAGAGGAGAGCGGCGGGGCTGATACTTGCAAAGTGTTATGGGCTGATCACAGGCACAACCTACTGGAAATCAAGATGGCATGCAAAGAAGTTGTTATCTTGCCTGCAGGAAAGAGCATAAATAAATGGAATCACTTGGATATTGCCGGTAAACATGAAGCAAGGTGGTTGAACGATGAATTGCGAATAGAAAAATAGAAGTAAAAAAACGTAGAAAAGCCCCGGATGAACAAGCAGAGTCTGCCAGCGAGGCGATGCGTAATTATTGCGGCTCGTCGACGAAGATGGCCCGTCCGCGCAAAATGAAATTGTTGACATTATAGGAAATGGCGTTTTGAGACTTCAAGAAGTAGCCGATGGATGTAATATGGGCTTTGCTGCGCTGACTGCATGAAACGAATGACATCGGATCAGGTGTCAGAAATGGCCTGGTATCCCTATTGCAGTCTCTGATAGTGAGCTTGTACCACAGACGGAGCTAGATGGCTGTGAACAACAAGATAATGAGTGTAGTTTTGGTACCCGAGAAGAGGAACGAGAGTGGTGGGCCACATAGAAAAAGGGGCTGACATGTCACGTGCAGTTATTTGTAAGCAGCCAGTGCCAAAACACCACACCGCCTCAAAAGGAAGGTGCTGTACCTACCAGCCTCTCACGACAAGTTCAGCATTAGCTGGCTGTCCCATCAAGCTTTGGTTCAAGGGACCGGGTTGATTGATTTCACTACATCAAAGCACGTCAGTTTTGCCTGATCTGAAAAGTCTCTTAAGAATCCGAAAACAACGGTACTTCTCTAAGGAGATGAAAAGTCACAAACGAAGAAAGTAAACGTGGTGAAAGTCCACCTTCTCCCAGAGAGCCAAGCTGGAAGATTGAGCGAGATGAGATATCCAGAGCCATAGCTGATCAAAGGCTTTAAGGTGTCGGCGTCGCTTGTAATTCGTTTTCGCTAGACCGGTCAAGATCCTTTTGTAATAATCATGACACTCGCCCCAATTCAATTCTCAGAAGGCGTTCACTAAACTCCGCCAAAAGCAGTAGTGTCTGATAAGTTCTGCGGCACCCATTTTCCGCCCAGGTCCCCGCCTGCTCTCCGGTTGGTCTCAAAGATTCATACTGGCCATAAAAGCCTTACCGACAGACTGGGCGGTACCACTTGTAAGATACCCGAGGGGGATCGAAAGGAAGAATTCTTCATTTTGGCGGAGCATCTGCTGGGACGATGATAATTGCAAGGAAGAGTACTTTCAACTTGTAGCGGAGCATGTGCTGAGACTCGAAAGACCGCCTCCTAGTACAGTACAGTACAGTACAAGCAAGATCCATGCTCTCACAGACTTGCAGCCTTCCCGCTTGCTGGGTATTAGGTCTCCTATCTCGGGGCGCACAACGTCCTGCGCGGAGCCTTTGTGGCTATGGATTTCCTATTTCTTTTGTCGTTTGTTGTCGGCTTTATAAACGTCAATGCCAAAGCGTGGTCGTCGGGCAATGCGAGCCGATGGCTGTTGCGAGATGCGACTGTCTGTGGTCTGATCACGAGGAATGGACCTCGGATTTCGGCAAGCTAATGTAGTGTAACAAGGCCTCGGTGATCAGTTCGGGTGATTGGACAATGATATGTTTACTCTCTAGTATAAGCATTTGCAGACGAGGTTATGCGTAATTAATGATTCAGACTTCGAGAAGGGCTGTAGCTTGGTTTTCCAGGGACGGCTCCACGACCAGAAAGTGTTTTTTATTAATGCTCAGTACAATACAAGCTTACCCTTTATTTTCGCTTTAGCGAGTTTCGCTAGCAGCGGCATGAGTTTGTGCCGCGAGAAGACTGGACCCAGAGAGATGGGAGATGCTGTCTCTAGAGACCTGGGTGGCGATTTACAGCCAACGATCACGTGAGCTCACGGTGTGTAAGGACTTGTAAACAGATGCTAAAGTACTGTGCAGTACGATGTACAGTACCTACAGTACCATCGATGGAGGTTCACGCGTTCTTTCCGAGTCGAATCTACGTACTTTCGAGCGGAATTTGCAGCGTAGAAGTCTAAATCCGATCACTGAAGTACACAGACAAGAGGCGTCGCATCCCCGCCCCTGTTGGGCGTGATGCGTGGTTATTCTTGCCTACGGACAAGCGATGCTCTAGATCTTCCATGTACTGCACTGTGCTACTCTGGGAGATCTTCAACGTGCTGTACTTACTTTTCTTGACCGGGCACGCATCCGGGAGAAAGCGGCGTCGGGAGGCCTGGTGACATGCTGCGTGGGGATAGCTCTTGGACTTATCTGTCGTACAGTACTGTACTACAGTACAAACAGCACTACTGTATAGATTACGGTATTATTTACAGTACTGTACTACATACAGTATACGTTACTATGTACAGTACTGTACTACATACAGTATACGGTACTATATACAGTACTGTACTGTACTACTGTACATACAATATACACTACTATTGTACTGTACATACATACTGTACAACACATCCTGTGACTCGTGCCAGGGTACCTTGGACATCACGTGCCTCCGGACGGTCCCGTGTACGGCCGACGGGGATTTCTTTTGGGCTTTTTGCTTTTTGACAACTCCTCTTCTCCCTCCCCTCAGCCATTCACAGACCTGCACACCTGCACACCTGCACACCTGCACACCCTTGCCGACCGAAGACGA
>VWND01000090.1:0-87957 GCA_009599575.1 Blumeriella jaapii | reverse complement strand
CAAACTGCCATCCCCCATCCGTCCCTGGCCACCTGCGCCGCACGAGATATAAGCCAAGGGGTCATGTCTGCATTAACGGCGCGCGGTTGGGAAGCCAGCCAGCGGAGAAGGGAAAAGAGGAGGGGGGACTTGAGGCAATGTAGGGGGAGGGGACATTGGCAACCGCAGTACATACCAAAACACGGACTCCAAGCCTCGTAGCCCCCGAGGTTTCTTTGGGGAGGGCAAAAAAACAAAAACAATAGTAAAGTCCAAATACATAACCAATGAAGTTCCTGGTGCGGGAACAAGCACAACCCGAGACAAGGGAGGCATGGGGGGACGGGCCACGCACCCACGGCCACGGCCACGGCCCACGGACAACGGCCATCGCCAAGCCCGCGCGGACAACGGATCTAGTTAGTTGTTAGCACTCGGTTAGCAAAAAAATCTCGTTTGCCGATCATGACGCCGCCCTGGGTTGTTGATGATTGTCGCGGACATGCGCACGTCGGGGACAGGATGCCGCCCACCGCAGACGATGGCTGTCGATCGTGAGCGGCTGGCCAGTTGACGTCGTTTGCGTTGATCTCGTAGTGGCTGTGGTTGTTCGGCCCAAGTGGCGGAGGCCGTGGTCGATGACAGTGATGATGCATCCAGAAGATGGGGTCGCGCAGGGAGCCGCCCAAGACGTCGAACATGACGGGCCGCCCGATGCCGTTTGTTGCCGTAAGGCAGTGCGCGCGGTCAGCACACCACCGTTAGCAGAACAGACGTCGAGGGAGGGCGAGGGGGAGGAGGAGGGAGGGGGAGGGGAAGAATGGGAACGAGGAGGGTAGAGAAGAGGAGGAGGAGAACGAGGAGAAGACGACGAGGAAGAAGCCAAGCAAAGCCACACGCAAAACGTACACTCACCGGACAGGTGGCAATCTCGGCGTAGGTGGCGCGCTGGGTTGCAAAGCTCGACCGTAGGCCCGTGTTGCAGCGGGCCAGTCTCAACTGCTAGTTCACGGTACGCGTAGGGCAGTTGAGGCCGTGTTTGCTCTGGACCGGCCCGATGGTGTTTCAGCGTGATGCCCCAGGAGAGGCCGCCGATGTTGATTGAACCAGGCGGCCGCCGATGCTCTGCGCCGGGCAGAAGGTGTGGCCCAAAGTATGCATGGGAGAAGAGGTCTCTATGCTCTGTGCAGGCGGCGTAATTGGTCTCGGCCCACACACGGCATGGCGCGGTTTGAAAGCCGCACTAGGCGCGCAGCACCTGATCGAAGGGCAAGAGGTTAAGTAGCGGTGGAAAAGATCAGGAACTTGGAGGTGCCGTGGGATGTGGAGGCGTGAAAGAGCGGGTGAACGCGGGGACGAGGGATACGTAGAGGTTGGTTTCCGCGGCGGGACAATGGCCGGACGGGGCAGGCGCGCGCATGAGGAACAGGATGGAGGCCATGATAAAGGCCTGGGAGGTCTTCGATGGTCTGATAGGCGCGAATCATTCGAAGCCCGCACGTGGGCAGCGGCCGGCGGAACAGGACCGACGACGAGGTACTGCAGACCGCCGGCGTCGGTTGCATGGCACATGTTCGGAGGAGCTGGTTCGGCAAGGTTGCGGACGGAAGTGAACTGGCAGGTTCTTGTCTTCCTTCTCCCAACCTTTCCTAGGTCCTTGCCGGCTTGGGGCTCCGCAGAAGGGTGGCATACTTACGCCTTGTGCGGCTCTAAGACAGAGGGCCGGCAGAGGCGGCGCGTTCGCGCGGATGAGGGAGGAGCCGGCCGAGACGGTGCCGGCGACGAGGAGGAGGAGGCAGTGAAGTTCCGCATCGCGTGACGATCTCCGGCGCGGGGGGGGGTGAAGAGGGAGATGAGGGCGCGGAGGAGGGAGGAGGGAGGATGGTAGGAGGTGAAGGGCGACGGCGGACAGGGCGGCCGGCGGAGAGGAGGAGAAGCAGAGGCACAGCGGGCACGCCAGGCGGGAATCCCGGGGCCACAGGAGATTAAGTAGGTCGTCGACGGAGCCGCAAAGACGCGGGACAGCGGTTAGCGGTCACATGCTGATGATGATGTGATGATGATGCTGATGCGAAGGCTGGACGTCGAAGCAGCGGCCAGGGAGGGAGCGGCGCTAGGGCAGCATGAACCAGATACCGGAGCACGAGCGAAGCGGCGTAAGCGTTGCGTCGGCGGGCAGGAGCAGGACGAGACCGCGACGAGCGGAAAGAAAACAACTCGATCAGGAGGTGGGTTGTGGTGCGAGGGAACCGGACTGGTGGTGCGGCGGGCGGGCTTTTGTGACAACGAGGCGACGCGGCTCGTGGAAGCGAGACGGACGAGAACGAGACGCAACGAGCGAGGTAAGGACGGACCGGAACGACAGCGAGCAGCGACAAAAAGGATAAAAGAGATGAAAATGAAGCAGAGCCGAGCAGCCGCGAGAGAGAGCGAGGGACGACGAGGAAGGAAAAGCCGGCGATGGTTATGTATAACCCAAAAGAAGAGATTCAACGGGGGGGGGGGGAGTAGTGGGGAGGGGAGGGAAGGGGAAAGGGGGGAGGGAATTGGGGGCAGGCGGGGTCTGGAGTACTTATTTTTTGCAGATTCGCACTATCCATGGACTATCACTTGTCAACTCCCGACCGAAATGCCATCCCTATCCCAGAAGGGCAGAAGCCCCTGAGTCTCTTGCTGGCCTTTTGGCGTCCCGTTTGGCCGTAGAGTGCCATGGGGACGGGGGGGGAGGGGGGGGAGGGGGGGTAGAGGGGGGAAGGGGAGGGGAGGGGGGGAGAGGGGGGGTTGGCGTTGATAAGAGTACGGCCAAGGACTGTACGTAGTCCCTCCGTACTTTACTTCTGTACACAGTGTACACATACATACAACACTCTACGGACCGACGGTCGCGGGCCAAATCCAATCTCGTCCACGTCTGGTCCCCGTCCGGGTCCTGGTCCCGCCGCTGGCCCCCTCTCGCGATCAGGGTAAGTGCTGTACCCCAGTACGCATGCGTACAGTATGTTTGGCATGCTGTTGATTGGCCCTCCTCGTCAATCCTGCGCGCGCGCCGGACCGATTTAGCCCCAGCTGCTGCCTCCGCCTCGAGCTGTCCGTCCCGGCCGTCGATCCGCGGTCTTGACTTCGTGGGCGAAAGTGTGATTACACTCAGAGTTCGCGCGCGCTGGATGATCGCGGCCGGGGGTCAACAAAGACTGCGTTAGCCGAGCGCGGTGGTGTGTGTGGTGTGGTGTGGTGTGCCCCCGTCTCGTCCGCCGCCTCTCCCAGCGCTGTCCCCGCGTGCGGAGCGGGCGCCGATGGGGGACGGTCGTGGATTGAGTGCAAACGTCGTCGAGGGAGGGAAAAGCCCGTTCGTTGCTTGGTGAACGTCGTCAATCCGAGAAACGTCGAGTCTAACCCGACTCAGGGGCACAGGGGATCCGTGTGGACTCGAGAGTCGACAATCAAATCCAGACGCGAGCCCGTTTTCGGCCCTCTAAGTGACGAGCGGCGGAGAGATGGAATGGTGACCGTAATGTACGTTTCACTCACAGCGCGCGGCTTTTTCGGGTTCGCGATGTTTGATGCTCGCGGTTGGGTGTTCGTTCGGCGTGTTTGTATGTCTATCTTCAGCGTGCGACTCGCCGGAAGGAAACAACCAGACAATGGGGGGGAGGGGGATGGATTGGGTGAATGAATCAATCCATAAACACATCATTAAACCCGGAGTGGCATATAAGTCGGGCTGTTATACAAATCGGCTCGGTCGGCATCCAAGGTCTACTAAATTACAGTATGTGTAGTACTTCGTTAACTCAGGAGGGGAATTTATGCTTTAACCATGATCCTACCATTCCGAAAGCTAATTATACAGTATGCTTTCGGGAGCAACTTCTGATGTGCAGGACTGTACATACCTACTGTACCGTACTCCAGCATATACTGTGTACACAGTACAGTATACCATACCTAGTATACTGCATCACCACCACTGACCAGAGTTTAGAGTTGCTTCTAAACCGCCCTCCGCTCGTTATGCCTAAAGCTTTCTTTCGAACTACGCCCTTCCTGACCCACCTACGCACGTTAGATAGAAAAGCCTTTTTGAAGCAGTTACGCACATACAGTACCACCCGTTCTCGTGATGTCACGCCGTTCCATACCATTATCCCGGAACGGTGCTTACTTACTCACTCATTCGCTTACTCACTCACTAGCTTACTCACTCACTAGCTTACTCACTCACTAGCTTACTCACTCACTTGCCTACTCACTCACTCACTCACTCACTTACTCACTCACTTCCTTACTCACTCACTCACTTACTCATCTACCCCCAAAAACCCATCCATGAAAACAACTCGTTTTAGAACCAAGTGATTGCATGTACCATTCCACGCCCCAGCCTACTCTATCTAGCCAACCACGCATCACAAGTAAAACATCGAACAACCCCCCCCCCCAAATCGCTTAAAAAACCACACACACACACACACACGCGCGCGCATAGATCATGATGTCAACAAAGCACTTGCATCCCCCCCCCCCCCGACCTGTACTCACTCACTGCTTCACCCACCCACCAAAAATAACTCACCCAAATCACCAGTTCACCAACCAAAGCCCACCACGCCACGACCCCGATCCACCCTGCTGAGTCGACGTTTCCGAGACGCACGCGATCGATATCCGAACCCGCCTGCCTTCACCCGAAACCATGTCTCTCTTTCCCACTCCCAATCCCAATCCCATTCCCATCATTCCCTTTTCCTGTGCCAGAACACAGACGAGGGAGGAGAAGACGAGGTCTCGACCGTCCGGCTCCTGTTGAAAAAGAAAAACGAGAGCAGATAAGAAGCGCGAAAAAGGAAAAAAAGAAAAAGAAGAAGAAGAAGAAGAAGAAAGAAAGAGATAAAAACGTGCATCTGCCGTCAGCCACGCTGCTCGCGCATGGAGATGGATGTCCACGTCCACGTCCACGGCACGGCACAGCGTAGCACAGCACAGCACGGGACACGGACACGGACACGAGATGGGCGTGGGTGGTTGGCCCGAGAGGTACTGTATATACTATATGTATGTACTATATGTATGTACTATATGTATGTATACACAGAATATTCAGTACAATACAGTACAGTACAGTACGTACTATAGAGATATGCATATACCGACGTCAGTAAAAACGGCATGCACAGTACAAAAGCCAGAACAGAGGACGCCAACACGCGCGAACACAGAGCTAGCTGGGTTGGGGCCTACCTCGAGACGAGAGGGGCGAGCACCCATACAGCGAGCCGAGCTGAGCTGGGCTGGGCTGGGCTGAGCGGCTGCTTCCTTCCGATGATCGACTTGCTGGACTCTCACACGGACACATGTACATACAGGACAGGGCCGTATGTATGTGTGTGTGTGTGTGTATGTACTGTACCGCAAGTGCGTCAGCGCGCGCATGGAGATCCTGTCGCTGTAGGTAGGTAGGCGCGCTAAGGTGCTGTGCTGTGCATGCTGTCTGTGTATGTACAGTACTGTGTTGTATGTATGTACATAGAGTACAGTACTGAGGTACTGTATGTATGTATGTATGGTAGGTGTGCAAGGTTTGTCAAACGAGATGCCAATAGTGTGTATGTAGGTGCTGTACATACAGTACAGTACAGTATATGCAGGACTGTGGACGAAGATGGCGTTGGAGATGAGAGTGGAAAACACGTTTTTTTCTGCTGCTGTACGGTATGATAAGAGAGAGAGAGAGATGAAGATGTATTGTACTGTGTATATGTAAAGTACTGTGCAGTATATACTGTAGGTAGGTACTGCAGGTAACCAAGGTGCGACCATCACATCGGTGTATTGAACGGTACCACGTGATAACTGCTTCCAGGTGGTGACCCCTAACACGTGATATCACTGTCACGTGTGACTAAACGCACGTGATAGCTACTTTTACGTGACGTGTGAATATCGCTCCGTCCCAAATCACCCAAGCGATCAACCAAACGGTCGAGCCATCCAAACCTTCCTGTACACAAACTTCGTTCTCCAACATGTTTACCGTATAAATATGCTGCTTGAGCCTCCTGCGATACCATTCCCCTTTCCCTCCCCGTCCCAATTACAGGCATGTACCTAGGTATAGTATGTACAGTATGTACAGTATGTAACATCTCCGTGGTGGCGAACACCTCACCTCACCTCACCTCACCGTCCTGTCCTGTATACTATAGGTACCTACGTAAAGCTCCCCGCTTGCTAATCAGTCAGTCAGTCAGTCAGTCAGCTCGAGCAGCGAAACAAAAACGCATGTATATATGTATATATATATATGATAATGATGATGATATTATTTAACATCTGTATATATGCATAACCGTACGTCCAAATAGCTTTCTTCGTGCCCCAAATCACAGCTCGACCATTGGTTCCGATCACGACGAATCGCATGCGATGTGAACCGCGGTAGACTGCTTTCATCATCAGGGGTTTCGAGACCACCCCTTTTTTTTGGGCGGCTGAGCTGCGCGTAAGTACTGTACTGTACTGAATTGTATGGAGTACATACATACCTACATACATGCACACATGCATACATACATACATACAGACCAGGGGAAATGGCCAGAATGCGAAACACGGCGGAAAACGTCCAATGCGATACCGCGATCGACAGCTGCAACTTAAGGTAAGCAACGTAAGCAACGTAAGCTACGTAAGATAAGAAAATCGCTTCGGGGTGTGAGGATCTTTGCTCTTCCGTGCTCAGGTATTAAAATACATTGATCAAAGAAAATTGGGATGGCAATGTATATATGGTAAGGTAAGGTAAGGTAAGGTAATGCAAGCCAGGACTCGAAGTACAAACCGTACTGTACATACATACAGTACAGTACAGCACAGTAGCACTGTTTCATCGTCATGGAGCTTTACTGTACAATTTCCATACATAAGCACTGCCCTCTGCCGGGAAAGGAGGCGTGGTCCTTCCTCCTCGATCCCCAGATTCTATAATCATCAACCGGTGGATTCGATTCTCACGCTGGTTCATCTGGTCGGAGACCCCCCTGTCTCTCTGCCTGTGCAGTTTTGGGGGAAGCGGGGGGGGGGCGGGGGGGGGGGGATAGCACTTCTAATATAACGTGAAAACTGCTTCTTACGGTACTGTACACAGCATAGGACTGTATGTACATACTGTACAGTACAGTACCTCTCTCACATACAGTAAAATAGCATCACAACAACAAGATGAAACACAGGCAGACATCAAACGAAACTCTAAATACGAACGACGACGCACTGTTCAGTGAGTACTGTACCCGCCACCTCTCTATGTAATGTAATGTAATGTTGTAGCATAGCATAGCATGGCATAGCATGGCCAAACCGAGCACAGCCCAGCGGGGGGGATATATCATGGCGGTGGGGGGAAAAGTGTATTTATGGGTACTTACTTACTTACTTACTTCTGCCGTACTGTACTGTACCTATTGTATGGTATTGTATCGTGCCACGACTGTGCTATCTTTGTGTGTATGTGTTGTACTGTGTGTGTAGCGTACCTAGGGATGTTTGCGTATATGACTTTTCATGGGGGGAGGGGGGATTATCTTTGTTAGGTATGTGCTGTAGGTATTCCCAGAGAGACGTGAAGCGTTGCCTGGACATCGGTATGTACTGTTTCTACAGTAGGTATCTAGTGTATGTAGGTATCTACTGTATGTAGGTATCTACTGTATGTAGGTATCTACTGTGCTGTATGTACAGTACTTGGCTCACCTGTCTGTCGTCTTTTCCAATTGTGCCTTTTCCGTCGTGTGGTTCTTGCCTGGTAAGGCTTGTCTTACAGTACGTACTGCACTGTACTGTATGTACCTAGGTGTAGGAATACCCCAGTGGGAGGTCACATGAAGGTCACGTGGTCCGCATCAGCGTGTTCGCGCCACTACCCCATCTTGCACTCGCTTACTGAGTAGAAAGACGTGCTGATTTCGGTACCACGACTTAAGACTGGTCTTTACTGTATTACGAACCTGTGATACCAACAGTAGGTAAGTTCGGTAAGGAACTCACCATAGTATATCTGGATCCTGATAGCTCTGGTCTAGCTTCTTGTCGTTTTTATCATACCGTTTTTGGAACCCTTTCTTTGGTAGACACGGTGGACATAGCTACGTCCTACCTATCCTCTGTTTTCTCTGTTGCTCTTCGGTTCTCCTTTTTCTCTTTGTCTTTCTTTCTCTTGTTTTTCTTTTTTTTTCTACTTCCTTTCTACTTCCTTTTCTACTTCCTTTCTTTCTACTTCCTTTCTACTTCCTTTCTACTTCCTTTCTACTTCCTTTCTACTTCCTTTCTACTTCCTTTCTAATTCCTTTCTACTTCCTTTCTACTTCCTTTCTACTTCCTTTCTACTTCCTTTCTACTTCCTTTCTACTTCTTTTTTTCTACCTTGATGAACGATCACTTGCACCCATTCCCAATCCGGAGTCGGATTTCTCCTTCACTCTGGCTGTGACTCTGACTCTCTGATCAGCCTCACTTCCCCGTATCATAACCCACCCAAACGCGACCCCCCGATCCCGATCGCGACTCTGCAAAAGGTCAGAGGATGCGCAACCCAGTCCTGGCCCCAAGTGCCTGCCACCGCCATTCTCTCGGGCCTCACTGCGCCAGCCAGATCCGCGTTCGCGATAGCGGATCATCCGTCGCATGGGGGATCCCAACCCGGAAACCAGGAGGAACCGGCAAAGCGGGGATGGGAATCGAGAGAAAGCTTTGGGCCATGGTCGTGAGTCGAGGAAAGGAAACCCGGATGAGTCGGGGTGCGGGCTAAGTAGGTAGGTACGCTCAACTCGAGTCAACCCAAACCCGCAGACTCACTACAACACCCGAGCCACATCTGGCCGCTGCTTGAGATATACTGCGACTGCAGCGATCGCTCGTCTGGGGTGTGAGATCGCGGGGGGCAAGGCACACGAACTTTCACCTTTCTTACGGGCTCATGTCGAGGAGGGGTTCCAGCGTGCGGCTCGAGCCCGGCCCGGTAGAGGTGGGCACTGGTGTGTAGGTAGGTACCTAGGCTGGGTTTTTGGGGTGAATGCAATTCGAACCAGACCCTTCACCGATTCTGCTGTTTCATAGATCGACTCCTCATTCAATTTACTCACTACTTACTCACTTACTCACTTACTCACTTACTCACTTACTCACTTACTCACTTACTCACTTACTCACTTACTCACTTACTCACTTACTCACATACTCACCTACTCACTTACTCACTTACTCACTTACCCACGGAAAGAGACTGCAACGAAGGCAATGCCAGGCCATGATTTCTCAGTTGACTAAAGCACATATCAGATTCCGAATCAAGTGTTGTTCAAACTCTTTTTCGGCGAGTTCCTTTCTTTCTTGCTCTAGAGAGGTCCATCCGGCAGCAGGTACGAAGGGAACGATATATCTCATCACAAGACATGCCATTACAAAGGTACCTTCTACTTAACCAACAACCCCACCACAACCCAAACCACGTTACGCTCATCCGACCTCTCACACCAATAGCTCATATTCCCCTCCCATGTACCCATCACAGAATGCACACACAACTCCTCACCACCCCTTTCATACCTACTGACGTGACCCCTCTCCAGCGTCACCCTCAGCAAACAAACAGTAGTCGCATAGCTAGACACCAACCCAACGCGGTCCAACCAACTCACGAAGCACGCGTCCTTCTCACCAGCCAGCCAGCCAGTCCGCCAGTCCGCCAATCCCCCACACCCCCTCTCTCGCGAAACCCCAAGTTCTCCATCTGTTTCCACCTGTCCGCTCTCTCTCTTCCTCACGCAAGCTACACCCATCCAACCAAACCAACCAACCAGCGAGCAGCAGCAGCAGCCCACAGCCAAAAAAACCAAAACTTCCCTTCCCTTCGTAGCGAGAGCTGCTTTCTCTCTCTCCACCCAACCCAACCCCAACCCCGGCAACGCATCTCAATGAAACTCCCGACTCCAAGCACGCAAGCACGCAAGCAAGCAAGCAAGCAAGCAAGCAAGCAAGCAAGTCAGTAAGTAAGTAAGTCAGCACCCCTCTGGGCTCTCCCTCACAGGTAAGAAACGAGGATCTACAGAACGAACAGCTCAGCACCTTCCCACAGCCCCATCCCATCGAGAGATCGCGCTCCCACTCCCCGCCGCTCCGACGGACTTTTCGTTTAGGTTTCGAGTTTCGAGAACGCGGGATTCTACCACGGTGCGTGCATGTATGTAAGTAAGTACACATGTGGATAGGCAGCGGTCAACTCCAGAGGGCGCGGCACGGTTCGCAACGCGGCTGTTCGGTCCAGCTGTAGGCACATGCGGAGTCCAGAGCTCGCCGCGAACGGCCCTGGAGGAGTGATGCCGCACGGTGCAGTACCTTTCTTCCTCTGGGTCGCCGGGCCGGACAGTAGGAGGGTTTCGTTCGGCTTTGGAACGAGCCGTCTGCTGGGCGGCAACTCCGCGCGCGTTCGAGAAGCCGATCGTTCCCTGGCCAGCTGGTAGAGCAGATCCAAGACCGAGGGGGGGGGGGGGAGGGGGGGCTCGCAGCTAGATAATCCCTTCAAGTTTGCTGTTGGCGTGGTGCAAGTACTGTACGTAGACTCGCTGCGGGGTGGGGGGATTGCAACCACAGGAGAAACCGACTCTTTCCGCCTGCTTACTTAACGACCGCCCCGTAGCAAGGAGAGGAAACGGAAAGACAAATCGCCTCTCAGAGAACGCATCCCCGTTCTCAAGAGCCTGCCCGGAACCCCGTGCGACGGATGGCGAAATCTGTCTTTTTAGCCGCGCTGGGAAAATCGCTCGTACTTGCTGTACTGTGCTTGGCCGAGTGGAGAGTTTAGAGGGAGATGGATTATCTTGGGATCGCTGATTGTTTTTGGGTTGCTTTTTCTGCTTTTACATTGTTCGTCGCTCGGCGTATCCCCCCCCCTTTTTGAGGGGGGGGGGGGGAGGGGTTCATCTCTTTTGGAAGAGAATGGTTGGGGCGACAAATAACCCCCATGTTCGGATTTTGGGTTTTCTTTCTGCCTACTTCGTGGTGTAGGAGGAGAAGGCGAAGGCGAAGGCGAAGGAGAAGGAGAAGGAGAAGGAGAAGGAGAAGGAGAAGGAGAAGGAGAAGGAGAAAGGAGAAGGAGAAGGAGAAGGAGAAGGAGAAGGAGAAGAGAGAAGAAAAAGAAAAAGAAAAAGAAGAAGAAAAAGAAGAAAGAAAAAGAAGAAGAAGTGAGAACGAGATGAGGCTCTAGTCCGGTTTTCTAGTCCATTTGGCACCCCGTGAAGTGCAGAGCGAAGAGGATGTTGGGCTGGGGAGCTAGCCAGCCAGCTGAGTCGTTATCTCTTCTAGGTAGGTAGCTGTAGTAGAAATAGTAGGATTCTCGTTGGATGTCTTCTTTTCATACTTTTGCTTCTCAAGGTCATATCTCCAGTTTCAAGAGGGGGGGGGGGGGGGGTTGGGGGGGGGGGGTTAACGCCGAAAGCTTTTAAAGGTCGGGATTTGGCTTTCCGGGGAAACGGCAAAGAAACCCACAGCCAGATTCACAGTACTGGCTAAGCCAGATGCCGTTGGCTTGACGATGACATTCTCACGTGGTACCTCATGCACACCTGGCACCAGCTCGTGCACCTAGGTATATTCGCAATCTGCTACCTTCAGATATGCTTATATGAACCGACGCCGGTCAAATCAAACGGTATGTGGCGTGCAGAGCATTGCAAAACGCAGATGAATTCAGCGCGTGAATGCAGTTCCAATGGTAGTCCCGGTCCCAGCCATCTCCCCGAACTGCAGCGTTGGCATTTCGGACCTCGAAGCGTGGTTGCTTCCACTCAATCGCGTGGTTGTGAAGGGCTTGGGATTTCGTCGAGAATAAGGAAACAGCAGCTTGTCTGGAGAGTGGCTCGTGCCCTCTTCCCTCCTCTCTCTCTCGTCGTTGAGGGCATATCTTGGGGAGAGAATGAGATGGCTTACGTAGCGAGCGAAAAGCTGGCCCGTCAACCGAAGGAGGAGGAGGAGGGGAGGGCGTTCTCGTGGATTGGAGCGAGGGCGAAGGTAAAGCAGTTGATGTTGGTGAGCATGTAGATGTGTCAGGAATAAAAAAAATTGACTCAAAGTAAATGACGTGGAAATATAGAGGTGATGTTCTGCGAAACGGAAATCCAAGCAAGATAGGACTTCTAATTGTGGAGGTCGAGATACGACCAGCAAATAGCAGATCGATCCAAATCCCAGCACCCCTCCAGCAAACGGAAAACGAGAGAGGGATTTTTAGAAAGTCGGGACCTATTCAGCTCCTCTGAAACCAGTCAGCCTTTCGAGGGTCCCAAAACCTCCCCCAGCCAACGCAGGTGAGGAACGCCTTCGGCGGACTAGCCACAGAGCCAGACTGATCGGTGTCTCCCAGTAGCCCAAGACATTATCACACGGGAAGGTACACCCCCTCTTGTCGCCGTTCGCCCGCCAGGGACACGTTTGCATGAGCTTGGGAACGGGCAAACAGGGAGGGCTTGGATCTCGCTTGCTTCAGGACCATACAATGCCTGGATAGTGGAGAATAGATGATCGCCCGTTATCCTCTGCAGAGAGATAACTACTGCGTGGAAGAGGAGAGCGGCTGGGCTGATACTTGCAAAGTGTTATGGGCTGATCACAGGCACAACCTACTGGAAATCAAGATGGCATGCAAAGAAGTTGTTATCTTGCCTGCAGGAAAGAGCATAAATAAATGGAATCACTTGGATATTGCCGGTAAAACATGAAGCAAGGTGGTTGAACGATGAATTGCGAATAGAAAAATAGAAGTAAAAAAAAACGTAGAAAAAAGCCCGGATGAACAAGCAGAGTCTGCCAGCGAGGCGATGCGTAATTATTGCGGCTCGTCGACGAAGATGGCCCGTCCGCGCAAAATGAAATTGTTGACATTATAGGAAATGGCGTTTTGAGACTTCAAGAAGTAGCCGATGGATGTAATATGGCTTTGCTGCGCTGACTGCATGAACGAATGACATCGGATCAGGTGTCAGAAATGGCCTGGTATCCCTATTGCAGTCTCTGATAGTGAGCTTGTACCACAGACGGAGCTAGATGGCTGTGAACAACAAGATAATGAGTGTAGTTTTGGTACCCGAGAAGAGGAACGAGAGTGGTGGGCCACATAGAAAAAGGGGCTGACATGTCACGTGCAGTTATTTGTAAGCAGCCAGTGCCAAACACCACACCGCCTCAAAAGGAAGGTGCTGTACCTACCAGCCTCTCACGACAAGTTCAGCATTAGCTGGCTGTCCCATCAAGCTTTGGTTCAAGGGACCGGGTTGATTGATTTCACTACATCAAAGCACGTCAGTTTTGCCTGATCTGAAAAGTCTCTTAAGAATCCGAAAACAACGGTACTTCTCTAAGGAGATGAAAAGTCACAAACGAAGAAAGTAAACGTGGTGAAAGTCCACCTTCTCCCAGAGAGCCAAGCTGGAAGATTGAGCGAGATGAGATATCCAGAGCCATAGCTGATCAAAGGCTTTAAGGTGTCGGCGTCGCTTGTAATTCGTTTTCGCTAGACCGGTCAAGATCCTTTTGTAATAATCATGACACTCGCCCCAATTCAATTCTCAGAAGGCGTTCACTAACTCCGCCAAAAGCAGTAGTGTCTGATAAGTTCTGCGGCACCCATTTCCGCCCAGGTCCCCGCCTGCTCTCCGGTTGGTCTCAAAGATTCATACTGGCCATAAAAGCCTTACCGACAGACTGGGCGGTACCACTTGTAAGATACCCGAGGGGGATCGAAAGGAAGAATTCTTCATTTTGGCGGAGCATCTGCTGGGACGATGATAATTGCAAGGAAGTACTTTCAACTTGTAGCGGAGCATGTGCTGAGACTCGAAAGACCGCCTCCTAGTACAGTACAGTACAGTACAAGCAAGATCCATGCTCTCACAGACTTGCAGCCTTCCCGCTTGCTGGGTATTAGGTCTCCTATCTCGGGGCGCACAACGTCCTGCGCGGAGCCTTTGTGGCTATGGATTTCCTATTTCTTTTGTCGTTTGTTGTCGGCTTTATAAACGTCAATGCCAAAGCGTGGTCGTCGGGCAATGCGAGCCGATGGCTGTTGCGAGATGCGACTGTCTGTGGTCTGATCACGAGGAATGGACCTCGGATTTCGGCAAGCTAATGTAGTGTAACAAGGCCTCGGTGATCAGTTCGGGTGATTGGACAATGATATGTTTACTCTAGTATAAGCATTTGCAGACGAGGTTATGCGTAATTAATGATTCAGACTTCGAGAAGGGCTGTAGCTTGGTTTTCCAGGGACGGCTCCACGACCAGAAAGTGTTTTTTATTAATGCTCAGTACAATACAAGCTTAACCTTTATTTTCGCTTTAGCGAGTTTCGCTAGCAGCGGCATGAGTTTGTGCCGCGAGAAGACTGGACCCAGAGAGATGGGAGATGCTGTCTCTAGAGACCTGGGTGGCGATTTACAGCCAACGATCACGTGAGCTCACGGTGTGTAAGGACTTGTAAACAGATGCTAAAGTACTGTGCAGTACGATGTACAGTACCTACAGTACCATCGATGGAGGTTCACGCGTTCTTTCCGAGTCGAATCTACGTACTTTCGAGCGGAATTTGCAGCGTAGAAGTCTAAATCCGATCACTGAAGTACACAGACAAGAGGCGTCGCATCCCCGCCCCTGTTGGGCGTGATGCGTGGTTATTCTTGCCTACGGACAAGCGATGCTCTAGATCTTCCATGTACTGCACTGTGCTACTCTGGGAGATCTTCAACGTGCTGTACTTACTTTTCTTGACCGGGCACGCATCCGGGAGAAAGCGGCGTCGGGAGGCCTGGTGACATGCTGCGTGGGGATAGCTCTTGGACTTATCTGTCGTACAGTACTGTACTACAGTACAAACAGCACTACTGTATAGATTACGGTATTATTTACAGTACTGTACTACATACAGTATACGTTACTATGTACAGTACTGTACTACATACAGTATACGGTACTATATACAGTACTGTACTGTACTACTGTACATACAATATACACTACTATTGTACTGTACATACATACTGTACAACACATCCTGTGACTCGTGCCAGGGTACCTTGGACATCACGTGCCTCCGGACGGTCCCGTGTCGGCCGACGGGGATTTCTTTTGGCTTTTTGCTTTTTGACAACTCCTCTTCTCCCTCCCCCTCAGCCATTCACAGACCTGCACACCTGCACACCTGCACACCTGCACACCCTTGCCGACCGAAGACGAATCTTTCTTCTCTCCTCTGCCCGCTGTTTGCTTGCTTGCTTGCGGGTTGACTGATTGCCAGCGCATCATCTCCGCCGCCGCCAACGGCGATGCAAGTTGCCAATTGCAAGTTGCCAATGCTATTCCCACGTTCCGTCCCCCCTTCTTCTCGTGCCGCCTGGCAAAGCAGAGAAGCACCATCTCGCTCTCCTTCTTCTGCTTTGGCCAGCTACATCCTCTGTCTACAGTACCTACCGGTCGAGGCGGCGAGCCGTCCCGTCGACTCGAGTCCAGAAGGCATCCTTGGACCTCTTTGGCAGAATTTGTGTCCACGACAGACGGCCGACGTTGGATTCGCTCGCCCTCACCTATCGCACACCTCATTGCTGCCCGATACAGGCTCATCCCGGCTGGCTGACTGGCTGACTTGCTGACTGGCCTTCTCTTGTTCCTGCTCCGTAGCAACAACACATTCTTTGCTGCCGTCACGATTGGACCGAACCAAGTCTCGCGTCCTCGTTACCTTTTTGTTCTTCACCTACCCCCTCCCCCCCCCCCCCCCCCCCCCCCTCACCCCACGCTATAACCGCACAAGTATAAGTGCTCGGCTTACCGCGCTTTTTCTTTCCTCTCCCCCTCCCTCCCCCATCCCAGAATCCTCGCGGACATCTCGCCTCTGATCAGCACACCTTACATTGTCTCTTGGTCTTCGTTCAGCAACCACGCGAGCCCCTCCTGTCTCTCGACGCAAGACGCCTGTTTGTTGTTGGCCGTTCCTCTCGCTGATCCTCAGCGTTTCCTCTGATTGCCCACCGCCTCGCGAGTGAGAGTTTGAGCCCTCGAGGACCGCGCAGCCTCTCAAGATCCAGAAGATCTGACGCCCACTTTTGGAAGTTTTCCCCAGGTTGGCTTGCCTCTCTGGACCGGTTCAAGTTGCGACGCCCCGTGGCATCCGAGCTTGAGCGATAGACAGATTATCATGAACTGCAATCCTCCTCGTCTTCTTTCTCCACATTGGAGATATCTACCACGGCGGGCCTTGACGCCTTGACCGCGACGCATTATCAAACACAGCTGGCAAACACATCCATCACCGTTTACGAGCACCAGCACTGCCGACGGCAGCCATGCGGTCCATTACACCCCACTACAACCCCGCTCAGTCCGAGCTTTCCTCCCCCCCGCAAACTCCCACCACGGCCCCATCCTCCTTTGCATTCAAGAGCCGCCGGAATGGCATGCATTTTGTGCCAATAAAGGCGCCAGACCAGAGTGGCACCATCACTCCAAACGGCAACGGTCCCCACTTCTACTACACCCCTTCCACCGAGCCTGCAGCGCTATCCCCACGACCCTCGTCTCCCGATTCCTCGACCAGCCCCTCGGACACCAGCGGCAGCCCCCCACGGTCTCTCTCCTCCTCACCCGTGCCCCCATGGTCCGAATTCCCACCCCTTCTCAAGCGAACAAACGTCATCACAGAGGGAAATTTCACGCTCGAGGAGTTCGGCGCGAGCGACTACGAAGACTGGGACTCGGACCATGGGAGTGTCATTCGACCACACCAGTACGAAGATGCCACGAGTGAGAAAGCGGGATCGGTGAGGTCCGTCTCTCGCAGTGAGATTGACCCCAGAGTGCTGCACAGCCTCAAGAATCTGCACTGCGAGCAAGACGAAGACGATAGGGATGCATGGCTTGAGGCCATGCGGGAGGAGAAGCGTAGAAAGCGGAGGAGCTCGGGAAGTGTGCAGAAGCGGACTATAAGCCAAAGCATTGGCAGCGATACGGATGAGGAGGATCTCAAGCCCGTCACCTTCGAAGGAGCAAACGAGATTGGATCCAGCGCCAGGAGATTGCGAAGGAAGACCAAAGGCGAGAGGACGAGTCTCATCTTTGACGACCCGCCTCCACGGATCGACGAGGAGTACGAAGGGCCCGACAGTGTGGAAGAGCTTGTGGAGATCGATGAAGAGGAAGAAGACACCGATGGGGGCGATCTCAAGGAGTTGCCATACTTTCGCTACGTTCAAGATATGGATGTGGACTCTGACGAGGAATGATGGCACGATATTGATCAATACACAGTAATGGGCTTATGATTTAAGGGCAATCACGACTTGGAAACGACACGAGACATGACTGATGACCGTAGACGTGGGACAGAATGGAGAAAGGGGTTTGAAGATTTGCATCAATTGCGTTGCGAGGAGTATGTCTAGCATGTTATGCGTTTGGGTTGCCAGTTAGTCTAGAGCCTGCATACCCATTAGATTTTTTGTTCACACAATTGAAATCTCTCGATTTGCACCTGACATGTAATGAGCTTTGGCATCTGAGGCTGGGCAGTTGAGCTTGCAGAGTATACAAATTTACTCGCCCGATGATTCGGGACCAAAGGAAGTTGTGCCATACTCCCAAACAATTCGGCTCGTACGATTTGTCGTGCAATCAAAACACGCATGATCGATTTGTTTGGAGGGCTGCTTCACAGGACAATCGGTGCTGTACACGTCGACCATCTGTAGAACAAAGTCTTGGAACAATATGAGGCTTAATCGTACTGTGCTTCGGAAGTCCAGAACGGGGTCCACAATACTAAACCCGGCCACAATGCTAACCCCGGCTAGAGCCCGGCTGACTTCATCGAGCCTCACTGACCTCACTCTCAGCTACTCTCAACTACTTTCAACAACCACTTAGCAACGTATCTCTCGCGCTCCCACCGCTGCATATTCGACCAATCTACCAAACCGGCGATACGTGACTCACAGCAGACAGTCTCAACCCCCTCAGTACGACCGACGCCATGAACGGCCAACAGGCCGGTGGCCCTCCTCCACCAGCATCATATCAAAATGCTACCGCCCAACAGCAAGCTGCTATGCAGCAGCAGCAGCAACAGCAACAGCAACAGCAGCAGCAACAGCAGCAGCAACAGCAGCAGCAGCAGCAGCGCAAGATCCCTCTCTACAAGCCTGAACAGATGAGGAATCTACCCGAGCCCTTTACCGCCGACGAGAGAATGAAGTGGGAGAATGGACTCAGACAGTTATGGACCCAGGTCGAAACGAATGCAGCAGAGACCCAGGCACATCAAGACGCGAAGAGAAAGATAATGGACTTCTCGAGGACTTTGGCGGGAAAATTGCAAGCGCACAAGTTGAAGGCTCAGCAGCAGCAGGGCATGCAAGGACCCGCCGGACAATCGACTCAACCAGGTTCGCAAATGCAACAAGGAGAGCAGGCTCGCCCACCGAGCCAAGCGCAACCGCAGCAACAGAACCAGCAGAATCAGGGAGCAGGAAATCCGGGCGGGAACCCAAGCCCAGCACAGCAGAGACAGCCGCTCAAGATCAGCCCGAAGCTTCAGGACCATGTTGAGCGCTTTCCCTACGTCCTCCCTCCGGGCATGGGCCGCGATAGTCCAGAGGGTGCCGCGTGGCTCGTCAAATCGAAGAACGAGTATCTGAAGGCATTGGTGAACATGGAGCAGTGTTCCGCCCGCGTTGCTGCGATCGAGAGTCTGATTACGAAGAGGAACGAGGGCAACAACCCTCTGAACGCGCAGGAGGAGAAGGAGGCCAAGGAGAAGAAGGAATCCCATCTCAAGCAGCACAACGACGCCAAGAAGTTCGTTGAAGGATTTCGCCAGCAGCAGGCTCAATTTAGGGTACAGAATACCCAAGCGGCGAATGCTCAAGGGCAAGGCAACCATTCTCCCGCTGCTGGAATGCCACCTACCGGCGGCAACAACGCAGGAGGTGGTGCCGGCGGTCCTCCTACTCGGCCTCAGATGAACCCCCAACAAGTCCCGAATCCGACTCAGACGGTGAATGCTGCGATCGAGGCGGCCCGAAACCAACAGATGCTCGGGGGTGGGAGGCCGAACATGCCGGGACCGGCGCCGCAGAACGGTCAAATGGGTCAACAGCAACAGCAACAGCAACAACAACAACAACAGCAACAACCACAGCAAATGCCCAACCAAAACGCGCCTTCTAACATGCCTCAAGGCAACGCGCAGAACGTCAAATCCGAGGGTGGCATTCCGGCACCGATCAACACTGCCATCACGCAGTTGCAGCACAACGACCCGGCATGCAAATCAATTCACCACAATCCGCCGTGCCTCGTTCGGCCGGTGCCCCCAATTCTGCAATGTCGCAGGGTCAGCCAGCTCCAAACCCCCAAGCTCTGTCCCACGCCGACGCGATCAGCCAAGCCAACCGCTCTTATTCGAACATGCAGCCTTCCAACAACGTGATCGGCCATTCTCACCCGACTGCGCCCCGAGAAATCAATGTCATGACGACCAAGATGCCTATCCCGAAGCATCTTCCTGAACGCGCGACGGCGCCACCACAACCGGTTCAGATGCAACAGGCTCGGCCCACGTTCACCGGAGGACCTTCCAGCGTCGGTAACATCATGAGTCAGCCTGTCATCCCCAAGGTTCCGCAATACAACATGGAGAGCGATGCGGAGAGAGTCCTCAGCAAGAAGAAACTGGATGAGCTCGTTCGACAAGTGACTGGGGGCGGGCAAGGAGGTATCGATGGAGGTGAGGGCCTGACGCCTGACGTTGAAGAGGTACCGCATTCACCCTTTCCTATCTTTGGCGCCAAACACTAACCACTGCAGTCCATCCTCAACGTTGCAGACAACTTCGTCGACCAGGTTCTCTCTGCCGCTTGCAAGAACGCCAAGGAGCGCGGTAGCAAGATCCTCGAGATCCGCGACATCCAGCTCACTCTCGAGCGTGGCTACAACATCCGCATTCCCGGCTACTCCAGCGATGAGATCCGCACCGTCCGCAAGATCCAGCCGGCTCCTGCGTGGATCTCGAAGATGAGTGCTGTGCAGGCTGCCAAGGTCACTGGTGGCAAAAACAACGACTAACGGCATGTCCTCCCCGCTGCCTTTCTACAGACCGTGTGCTGACGGCGAAATAGGAATCCGTGTTCATCTGTTTGCTCGGAGTTTACGGCAGGGGTCATCACACGGTTGGGAATGGTTGGGATAATGGAACGGAGTGGACTGTAGCATGGACGTAGGCGTTCCAGGTTCATCGTGCCCACACAAACGATTTGCTTTTACATCACGGTGTCTGGAGGGGGGTCACTTTGCCTACCATGCTTCTCCGAATCGTATTTGCTAATAATGCCACGTCTTCTTCCACCTCTCCGTCCCCCTCTGATATGTGTCACGTGACTTTGTGGTGTCACCTGGCGATTGCCGAATTCATCCAGCATGAGCCGAAGTACCTATAGATATTCCACCACGAATCTGCAGATGTGAGGACTATCAAGTTGGATCTACTGGGGACAAGCGGGAGCTGTTGGCGTCTACAGTCCAGTTCTACTCCGTGACGTCTGCGGCCCGCTTACGGGATACAGTACTGACGCTTTGTGAGGTAAAAGTGGGTCCGCCTTACTGTAGGCACGGCTGCGTTCGCGTCCTCTCTCCCAGTCGGCTGCCGTACAGTACACACTCAAGCTTGATCATGTTGGAATGAACAAGCACAGCTACATCTTCTCATCAACGACAACACCACTCACTATCCAACCAGCACAATACGACGCTCCGTCGAACTCGAGAGACTCACCTCGAAGCTACACAACCCGGTTCGCCTCTCCCATCTCCGTGACGCACTCTCGACGCGCCCCCCAGAGTCCATAGCACATTGCGTGTAAGGCACCTTCAGGACGCACCTCAGTCGCTATGCCCAGCAAGACCCCTCATACGAACGGAGAGAAGAAGCTCGAGAACGGGATCAATGGTACGAAAGACGTCGAGATGAAAGACGATGCGCCGGCTCCGTTGAAGGGCGGAAAGGGCAAGAAGGCCAAAGAAGGAGAGGAAGAGATGACCGTTGTCGTGCCGCCTTCCAAGGGCTCAAAGGCACCAGTCACTCCGCACAAGGACCCCGAGGGCGATGTAACTATGGATGGAACCGAGAAGGTCGAAGGTGAGGATCTTGCCGTCAAGGTCGACCCGGTGGCCCAAGCCGTTGCAGGTGCGTCACACCCCATTATCTCCATTCCTCCGTCACGTCGCCGAATACTGATGACAGGTCTTTCGTTTTGCAGATATCAAAAGCAACTTCCCTCTGCTGGAGCGTGCTGTCACGTTGTTTGATGCCAGATTCTCCCTCCGGGCGCTCAGATCCGTCTCGTCCATCCGCAAACGCCTCACACCTGACATCCTCGCGCGAGTCACCACAGAGACCTATCCATCAACTAGCCCAGCGGCGAAGTCCCTACTCGTTGCTCTCGATAGAGAAAATGCTACGTTCACCAAGCCAGCCTCGAGTGAGATGGAGATCGACAGTGATGCGAAGAAGGGTGGCGTGAAGAAGGAGCAGAAGGAGATCATCCCCGAAATCGATATCTTCCTCGGAGTCCTCACCCAAATCTACTACCTGGACAACAAGATCAATGCAAAGGGCGCTGAGTTTTCGGCGTACCTTGCTGAGCGCATACACACCTTAAACCGCCGAACTCTGGACTCGCTCACTGCCCGTGTCTACTTCTACTACTCGTTGTTCTGCGAACAGATGCTCCCCGCGCCTCCTTCGCCCTCGTCGCCCGTCGTGGCTCTCCGTCCGACCCTGCTCTCGGCTCTCCGAACCGCGGTTCTGCGCAAGGACATTGACACGCAATCTACCGTCATTGTCCTTCTGCTCCGAAACTACCTGTCTACCTTCCACATCGCTCAGGCCGATCTGCTCCTGTCCCACGCCCAGTTCCCCGAAACCGCGTCGAATAACCAGGTTGCTCGGTACCTGTACTACCAGGGTCGCATTCGGGCCATCCAACTGCATTACACCGAGGCCCACGAGGTGCTGATCACCGCTACCCGCAAGGCGCCTTCTAGCCCCAGCGCTGCCGGCTTCGCCCAAACTGCTCAGAAGTTACTGCTCGTGGTCCAGCTTTTGATGGGAGACATCCCTGAGCGTGCTACCTTCCGCGTTGCCAGTACCGAGCGTGCCCTCCAGCCGTACTTCATGCTTGTGCAAGCCGTCCGCGTGGGCCTCTTGGGCGAGTTCGAGACGGTCATCAAGCAACACGCCGAGACTTTTAGACGCGATGGTACCTACACTCTGATTCTCCGACTCCGTCAAAACGTCATCAAGACGGGCATCCGCATGATGTCCCTCTCCTACTCCCGCATCTCCCTCCGCGACATCTGCCTGCGCTTGAAGCTGGACAGCGAGGAGTCGGCCGAGTACATCGTGGCGAAGGCGATCCGGGATGGTGTGATAGAGGCATCGCTGGATCGCGAGCGAGGATTCATGAAGAGCAAGGAGGTGGGCGACGTCTATGCTACGCGAGAGCCGGGCGATGCGTTCCATGATCGCATCCGGGCTTGTCTCACCCTCCACGATGAGAGTGTCAAGGTACGTCACTCGGCAGACGCGTCGTCGGATGTGTGCTAATCCGTGCCAGGCCATGCGCTTCCCGATGAACCAACACCGACTCGAACTCAAGAACGCCCAAGAAGCCCGCGAGCGCGAGCGCGAGATGGCCAAGGAGATTCAAGATGGCGACTTGGACGAGGATGATTTGGGCGGGGAATTCGAGGGCTTGTAGAGATCCGACATGGCAAAGGTCTTCGTTCCGAGCATCGGTCTCGCTGTACACAATTGGGTTGGGACACATTCGGGGTGCGCAGATGGGGAGCTCCGCCGCATGACGGGGGGAAGGGGGGCGGTGGTTTGATGGCAGATTCTCCAAGATTGCCTTGCTACTCCTCCTGCCTTCCCCTGCCGGCACCCTCACGATCTCTTTTTCGGTGTCACCTCTCTCCCTCTCCCTCGGTTGATCTCTGCCTTTCCTGTCTGTCGGCGGAGAGCGCGAAGGAACATGTTGTAGAGGGGGGGGGATGGACTGGGAGAGGGAGGTGATACATTAGACTCTTTCTTCTCTTATGTTGCGAGCGCAGTGGGTTGGTCGACATGCGTGCTGCGGAGGGGGGGGGGAGAGGCCGAGACGATACACGGGCTGCCATGGGAGCTGAATGTGCATGCTGGACAGCTAATTAATTGACACGTATTTTCTTTCCATCACCGTACCAGCTCTCTCTCTCGACGGCATGCTCGGAGTGACTCTGTTGGGAGTCCTGTGGACACCGCGGTCGTGGGTTTGCGTTGACTGCCTCGCCGTCATCTGCAGGCCGGGGAGAAGAAGACTCTGGTTGCCCGAGGCAGAAGGAACGCGCGATCGCGAGTCCGGTCAACAGCATAAGGTACTGTACATGTGGTTGAGACACGTAGAAAGCACGAGATGTCGATGTCGATGTCGATGTCGAAGCGTCTTTGGCTTCACTTCATGAACTCGACCCTCTTTCCTGATCGCATTATTCTGGCCTCGTCGTCAGACACATACATGGTGTGTTTCTTGTCCTGTCCTGTACACACGCATCGACCACGCATCTGCCGTGCCGTACAGTCCCAACCAACGACGGGACCGACGAAAAGTTCTCCCCACGCGCACCCCGGGCCGTGTCCTGCTCCTCTCTCTCTCTCTGGCCGGCTCCTCGTCGTCTCGTCTTCGGCCCGCTCGCCGCGAGAAAGCGTCGTCGTCGGTCTCGTCTGACTCGTCGCACAGCGGGCGTCTTCCAGTGCGATGGGGGGGGAGGAGGACGAGGAGGAGGAGGAGGGGGAGGGGGAGGAGGAGGGGGGGGAGATGGCTCCGGCGCGCGTCACGGCGGAACGCGAGGACGCAGAGGGAACGTCTGGGTCGGGCCAGTCGGACGACGAGACCGCGGCCACCACTACCACCACTACCACCACCACCACCTCCACCACTACAACTACGACTTCGCAACCGCCACCACGTCTACAACAGCTCGCACGTCCACGAGGTTCAGGTGCTTCGCGGCGGCAACGGCAACGCCAGCAGCACAGCAACAGCAACAGCAGCAGCAGCCATTGCGCGAGCAGGGCCCAGCGGCGCGGCAGGAAAAAGAGCTGGGGAGCGCGCAGAGGAGCTCCCAGGCTGAGTCCGTGGCGTTCGACGCGCGAGCTGCCCCGGCGGCTCCCTCGAGCGCGAGCAGCGGCCACGGGACTCATCGTCGGGAGGTGGCGCGAGAAGACGGACCGCAGGCACCGCCAGCGCCGCGACGGTCGCCCGACCCGCACCCACAGCCCAAACGCTACGTGCTGAAGTTCAAGCGGCATCTTCTCGAGCAGGCCCAACGCAAAGAGGACGCCGAGAGGGACAAGGTCGCCCGGCTGCTGGAGCGGCAGCGGGCGGAGGCCGTGTGTGCGAGCGCGCTGGTCCGGGAGGCCGATCTCGAGATGGTGCCGGCGCTCGAAGGCCCGCTCCAGCTGCGGAGCGGGCGCCCGAGGGGCCTGAGGAGCGGCAGCGTGCTCGCCGAGAATGCGAAAGCCGGCGCGGATGGCGTGCACAAGGCCGGGCGTCCGCGAGCCCGGAAAGGCGGCCTGCTCCCGGCCCCCGGCGCGCCCTCGAGTGGCCTGGCCGTGAGGGCCAGCCGGCCCGCCGCCGCGAGCAGCGAGCCCGAGCACAGGGAGCCCGTCAAGCGGCCGCGGAAGATGGAGCTGGAGCTGCGCATCGATGACAATTCTACGACGGGCAAGGAGAGCGAGAAGCTGGAGCGCAACATCGACAATGTCATCTTGGGGGACGCGACCTTCAAGACGTGGTATCCGTCCTGGTACCCCAAGGAGATCATTGGGGAGAAGGCGCTCACCGTCGGCGCCGGGGACAAGGGGGGCATCGTGGTCCATGAGCTGTACGTGTGCAAGCGCTGCTTCGGATACGGGAAGGTGTTGGTGGAGTGGGTGAGGCACTATCGCTGCTGTGAGAAGAAGGTGCCCGGCCGGAAGGTCTACGTGCACGGGGGATGGAGGGCCGAGGGCGCCGTGCGAGGCGCGAGCGGCGAGTGGAGTGTCTGGGAGGTGGATGGGGGGGTTGAGACGGTAAGTCCTCCCTGATGCCTTCACCCCCGAGTGCGAAGGCGGGTGCTAACTCCACCACCCGCGCAGCTCTTCTGCCAAAATCTCTCCCTCTTCGCCAAGCTCTTCCTCGACAACAAGTCCGTCTTCTTCGACGTCTCGGGCTTCAACTACTTCCTGCTCGTCTACACGCCGCCCGCCCACTCTCCGCACTCCACCACCTCCCCCTCCGCCTCGCGCCCCGACCCCACCCCGCCGGACCCGCAGATCATCGGCTTCTTCTCCAAGGAGAAGATGTCCTGGGACAACAACAACCTGGCCTGCATCCTGATCTTCCCGCCGTGGCAGCGCAAGGGCCTCGGCGCGCTCCTCATGGGCGTCTCGTACGCGATCGCGCGCCGCGAGGGCATCATGGGCGGGCCGGAGAAGCCCATCTCGGAGCTCGGCCGGAAGGGCTACACGCGCTTCTGGGGGGCGGAGATCGCGCGGTGGCTCCTGGCCCGGCCGGAGGGGAGGAAGGGGAAGGGCGGCAAGGCCCGGCGGGAGGACGTCGGCGTCGAGGTCGTGAGCCGGGAGACGTGGATCGCGCCCGAGGACTGCTTGGCCGTGCTGAGGGACATGGGCGTCGTGGAGCGCGTCGGGGCGGGGAGGAAGAGCGAGGGGGATGGCGCAGAGGGAGGCGCGAAGGAGAAGGAGAGGGACCCGGAGAAGGGCAAGGTGCGCATTGACAAGTTGGCTGTGAGGGCGTGGTGTGAGCGCTTGGGCATCGGTCTGCAGCCGGTGGTGAGCGAGGAGGGGTTCGCGCCGGGCTATGCCGAGCGGGTTGGTGACGAGGACGCGGAGGAGGGAGAGGAGGATGAGGAGGGAGAGGAGGATGAGGAGGGGGAGGAGGATGAGGATGAGGATGAGGATGGGGTGGAAGACGAGATTGGCGCTTGACGGGAGGAGATGGCAAGTGGGCATGGAGTTTGTATGCATGGCTTAGCAGGGAGCTGTGATACAGTACCAAAAAGAAACCGCGTCGGCCCCAGAGGCCAAGATTCACGCGTCACGTACGGGCTGAGGGAGGCGTGGTTGCGGCTTTGACAGCGTCTTAAGTTTAGGTTAGTTGTTGGTTGGGAAGAAGCAGACCATAGCTGAGCTGAGCAGAGCAGAACATAGCAGACGAGGGGCGCAGTGCAGCGGAGGGGAGAAGAGGGGAGATGAAGGGAGAAATCGGATTTTATCTTGTGAAGGCTTGAGATACAGCCAAAGTCTAATCCTCTTAAACTTGACCGCTTGGTAGCTGAAGATGATGGAATTGTGACATTCAACATCTAACAGATAGCATGTGCTCAGGGTTGAAATGGGTCTTGCTGTACTGTACAGTCAGTACATGACTGTAAGTAGACTCAAGCACGTGCCGAACATCTTGGCGACGCGAATAGTAAACAACGTCAACCGACATCCCACATCATGGAGACATTCGACCTCTCACGTTTCCCTCCGTGACTCTTCAAACCCGCCACGATGTCCCTCCTAGAGCGTCATCTCGAGCAAATCTCGCTCTCCGCGGAATCGATCGCCACGCTCCCGTAAGTCACCCCTCCAACCCAGCTCCACTCTCGCACCCCCCCTCACCCCGCGATCCGCAGCTTTCCACCCCCCAAGATCTTCACCAACGCCCTCCTCGCCGCGCCAGACATCACCTCTCTCATCCGCGACACGGAGCCGCACGAACGCGCGCTCTTCTCGGTGCCCCCGCCGGCAGCCCCCTCACCTCCAGCACGCCCTACCCGGACCCGTCCACGACCCGCCGCGGCCGGCGCCAGACCGTCTTCAACGTCGCGCACGGCGAGGTCACGGCCGGCACGGCGGCGGGCTCGCGCGCGCCGCGCCGCAACACGGCCGTGGCGGCCGTCCTGGGCCCCGCGCTGCACAGCCAGGTCCGCCGCGCGGAGGGCGCGGGCGACGTCGACGTCGAGGTCCTGCTGCGCGGCGCCGAGACGCTGAACGCCGTGTACGGCGTGGCGGGCGCGCCGCAGCGCATCGACGCCCTGCGGACACGGCATGTGCATACCCGCGACGCTCTCGCGCACTACGAGGAGAAGGTCCGGAGGCAGATGAGGGAGCTGGAGAGGATGAATCGCGGTGGGACGCCGGGTGGAGAGGATCGTGGGCGAGAGGAGGAGGAGGAGGAGGAGGGAGAGGGGGAGGGCTGGGGGGGAGAGGCGCAGGACTTGGAGGATGGCGTTACGGAGGAGGATTTGAGAGCTGAAGAGGAGGAGATTAGGGAGCTGGAGAGGAAGAAGCGCGAGCTTGAGGAGAGGATCAGTGGGATGGAGAGGGATCTTGGCGGTTTGTTGAGATGAGCTCGGGCTTGCCATCGATGAGGGGGAGACGTCTTCTATGCCGTCGCGCTGTGTCATGGGCGGGGTTTGAGTTTATTCCAGCCAGAGCGTTTGATACCCGGCGTTTCCAAAATTCACGCTATCCATTTGGCTGCTCTCTGATTCGCACTTTCGTTCGGGCTTTGGCGTGTACTTGGTGGGGGGCATTGCTTGCTTTGGTTCTTGCTGGGTTTGCCAAGGCCAGCTGTTCAGCGGAAGACGGTTTGGGCTTCTTTCCTATTATCATCCTCACGCGCGAACTTCTGTTTCGGCTGTCGGTTTGGGGTTTTCCCAGGTTATTTACGTCCAGACCGTTGTTGCACTTCTCCGATAGACGTCGGTCGTTGTCAAAGCGGCTATCGGGCTTTTGCGGCTTGTGAGGTAGTGCTTGTCAGCCGCGTCTTGGATCATTTTCGGGATTGGTCTGGCTGATACTGTACGTACAGGACTGTAGCTGAAGAGATGTATGTATTCATTCTCCGTAATCGATGAGCAACCCAATTTCCACACCGGCTTTGTTCACCGGTTTTAGCTAGCTAGCTGTCATGTTCTCCTCTCGTTCAAGGAATGCGCTTGGTTGCGCTGCGGCGGGTGGTCTTTCACCGTAACCGTGATTTCCTCACCGGGCGAACCAGAGCGCTGCTTCTCTTCGATTCGATTCGATTCGGGCTTCGGTTTCCACTTGACACATCCCGACCGATTTGCATGTATGTGTATCGGAGAGCTTTCCATTTGCCGTAAAGAATTTGGGACCTCCAATGCAGCTTCAGCTACATTTTAAAAAAAAAAAAAAAAAAAAAAAAAATATTTCGATATTTACCTACATTTCTTTACATGTACATGTCGCGAACGATTCAGCTTCCAGAATCCACGCGTCCTACTGTATATATCCCCAAAGCCGGGATCACATCACAACACTGCTAAGGTACTTTTCGCAATTTCACACCCCTTACCCACTGCCTGCCAGACACGGTTGTATCCCATGGCCATCGGCTCCTCTCTGCTCCTTCGAGGTCACCACCACCACCTCTTAACCCGAGAGCGCCGTGCTGCCCGCCATCGCGTTTCCTACAGCACGTCGCAGATGGTCCTCCGGTACAAGCGCAAGCAGCACCTTCCGTGGTCTCGTGCTGGAGCCTGTCATCCGGGCCGAGACTCTGTACGGTGCGTTGCGTGTGTCGCGGGGGTGGGCGGACAGGCCGTATACGGGCTGAGCTGCGAGCTGGAGCTGGAGCGCTTTGATGCTGGAATGGTGGGTCTGGGTGGTAGCGATGCGGGCATAGATACCTACCTATGTAGATGGAAGCAGATATGCTAGGATTGGTATGTAGGTTGGTTAAAGTCCTCTTCCCCCGCGCCCGGGTTGAGTTGAATCCGGGGTCGAGCGCCCGGATCGAAAGGGTGAAAACCGCACGCCCGTGGCATGTTAAGTTAAGGTAGGTATGTGCTGGATTAGCTAGGTACATAGATTCTCCCGTGCTGGCCAAGACCGACTGCCACTCTCTGTCTCCGAGATATCCGAGAAAGAGCTGCCTGGGCTCTCGAAAAGCCACGCGCGCGGAGATGCGCACTTCGTCGCGGGCGTGTGTTCCCACAGATTGCGACGATGGCATATCCCGCTTTTCCCCGTTCACGCGCGCGCTTCCGCGCAGAAGACTCTCGCCAGATGCGGCGTGTCGAAGGGCGCGGATGCTGTATCCTGTTCTTGTCGCTTTCGGCTTGAGAACGCTTTTTCTGGTTTTTGGTTTCTCCGTCTGGTTTATGGTGCGGGAAGGGATATCACGCTATGGGGTTGCTGGACGCGTCGCCGTCCGTGGGCGTGTCTTCGCGCATCAGAGGCGGCGTGGCTTGATGGGTTCTGGTGGAATTCGATTCCCACGGTGATGATGTGGAGTGTGGCGAGATATTGTACTACTTACGTTCCATCCGGCGGTTGGCTCCACCGATTCTTAAGCGAGGATTAGTCATCCAATGTCAACAAGCCCTGGACGGACACGGCTATGCTTCGTGGTTGATCTGCGTTTCGGAAAATCGATGGGGAATGCTACCTTCTAATGCAAATGCTATCTGAGACAGCGACGTGGTAAAGATCGACTTAAATGCTCCAGGGTGACGGAATCGAGAGCTTGTATTCACGAGGGTCCAATCTTGGCACCCTGGGCAAAACTCGTGCTAATGCAAGCAATGCATTACTATTGATCCAAACATGTAACGCGGTCTATGATTGGGATGAAGATGGTGGCAAAAAGGGTCTACTCAACTCTCGAAACATCCGCAGAATGGGAATTTCAAGCTCCTTCCTATCAAAGAGAAAAGCCGAGAGCGTAAGATGGACGTAAATTGAGAATCGGCGTGTAAGTAAACATTAAGTTGACCATCAGCTGTGATTTCAGAAAATCTAGTACTACACAAGATTACAGATCAGAAAATAGAGTACATTCTGATACCATAAGGCTCCTGACAAATTCACGCTAAGCTTATTTCACTCTAGCTTTCCCCCGTGCCTTTAGCCCCGACACAAAACCACGCCGTGCTCGGTTCTCGTACACACGATCCCCTCGAAGAGATACATCAAGCCCATAGGGGCGTCCACCGCAAACCCAGTTGGTTCAGAGGCGCAGAGTGAGTGCTCCTGCTTGAGTGAGAGCTTGAGTGAGGATGGTTCTGCGGGGGTCGTAGTTGGGAGTACTATGGTTCAGCAGGAAGGAAATGGAAAGAACGTTGCTCTTAAGTCTCGTGGTCTTGAGATCAATTCTGGTGGCTACTGGAATGAGGCTGGTTCCGCTGGAGGCGCTACAGGAAGCACTGTGGCC
Source organism: Blumeriella jaapii (assembly GCA_009599575.1). NCBI lineage: Eukaryota > Fungi > Ascomycota > Leotiomycetes > Helotiales > Drepanopezizaceae > Blumeriella > Blumeriella jaapii. The sequence goes on along the minus strand of VWND01000090.1, from coordinate 57,619 downwards.
ACGCAGGAGGGAGTAGGCCGGAACGTTGCTTTTGATTCCGGTGACTCTGAGACCTACTTGAGTGAGGATGGTTCAGCTGGGGTGCTACTTGAAAGACCATAGTTACGCAGGAACGAGATGGTGAGAAGGTGCTCTTGGGTCTGGTGGCATCGAGAGAGCTCGAGGCCCTGCTTTTACTGGCGAGATTGAGCGCCTCTAAGGTTGTTGCTGCGGGTTGTCTTAGACAGTTGGAGGATAGTTGCGAGCGTTACCGATGTGTTGAATCTACGTACGAATAGCAATCTGGAACAGGTTCGTCTTAGGGCTCTCAGTACTTTTTCGGGTTGCAAACTGCCTGAATGAGAGGTGCGGTCACTGTGATAACCCAGGAGAGAGATTCTGCAGTGAAGGTATAAGGAGTAGGGTTACCATGTTCGATGTTTGGATTTCTTCACAGGAAGATATCTAGGATTTTTGATAGAAAACTAGTGCCATAACCGCCTATTCTTACAGCATTATCGTTAGCCGATTGATCCGTAAGCTTGTGTATGTTGACGATGCTCCAAGAAAGTCACTTCATCGTTCTTTCCTTGCTTTTCGTAGCACAGTAACGCAACTACCCTCTCGAGCTTCCCTTCCCCGAAATTCGGTAGTTCATGAGGTCTTCTCTCTCCCCGTTCCATGCATCTTCTCGAACCATTCATTCGTCTTCACCATCAACTATCGCATTTTCTGTAACACCACCGCTCCAATTATCAATAACCAGTAGCTCGTTTTCATCAAATAATCATTATGACACGCCATCGATACACGATGAATTCCAAGTGCGACGCTCTCACGAAAGCTCCCTGCCAGGGTGACAGGATTGTTCCAATCAAACAACCCCTTGTTGTATACTGTCCAGAGCTCGAAGTTGAAGATTCGACATCACAGCTACCTGATGTGCACGTCAACTCTCCACAGTCCATCATTGAGGGTCGTTCGCAGCAAGCCGACATGGACGAGTGGAGGAGGTTCAGGGCGCACAAGCACCGGACCGCTAAACAGTATCTCAAAAGATTTAGAATGGAGGAACGCGAAGCGGGTATGAGGCGATCTGATAGCTCAAACGACAGGTCAAGCGATGCCGACGCTCCCTTGAGTGCCGAATTGGGTGCCTTCACATTCAAACACAACGACAAACCTACTCCTAGTCCCGGAAAATGCTATACGTCGCCTACAGGAACCTTAGGGCCCGATGCTATGGCATCCATCCGGAAGCATTTGGCTTCGCGTCGGACCAATAGGTAGGTTGGAGGGCAGCTCTGGGGAGTAACTCGCTAATCGCGATAGCACTACCGGTAGACATTCGCTCAAAGGACTTCCACTTGTAGACGTGGCGAACAACATCGTCTCTTCCGCCCAATTCTGTTCTTCGGAGTCTTTCCAAGGTGCGAAGTGCCTGACAGAAACCAACATTAAGGAACCCAAAGATAGTCTTGAAGGCCTGCCACAACACCTGTTCATTGCGCCTGGCCGACCCACACACAGGAAATCGGTCATTTCGGGCGATTTATCTTCCGTTCTGCATAGATTAGATAAAAATGAGAGCGCTTTGGCGAGCGACAACCTCAGACCAATCAATCTGGCAAAAGACACAAGTCATGATGAAACCGCTCTCAGAAAAGCACCCAGTCCCAAAGAGCCTGTCCCTGCTGGGTCGGCTGGAATCGATAAGAGAAGCAAGAGAGGTATTGCCAACGAAACAATTGCGTCAACGCAAAAGAAGTCAAGGCGAATCTTCAGCTTGGAGAGGCTCGAAAAGGTTCGAGGGGACTCCAAGGAGAAGTGTGAAAATGCAAGTGCCCCCCTAGATTGCAAGCTGTGAGTGGAGTGTTGCTGATTAGCCAAGTCTTACGACCCAGACAAGAAAGATCTCCCGCTACATGCACCGGCTCGGTACACTAGAAGCCAACACAAAAAAATGTGAGTGGAGACCAAAATTACCAGCTCAATATGTCTCATGACAAGGTGGTTTCGCATACTTATTCGGCACAGGGTGCAGTATCGCAATACTTCGGGAAGACGGCAACTTCTATGAGGGAATATAATGGTCCTCGTGAAGGTTTCAATGTTCTCGGTGAACCAATGTTGAGAGCTCCTGAAGACGTGAACGGCATAAATTGACCCACGAGAGCCACACAGGGGGGATATGAACATGTTTGCATGTTGGCTATTGAGTCTCATTTCATTAACACCGGTATCGGTTGATTAGCTTGAAGGGGGGAAGGAGGGAACGGGTGAGATGGCTATCAAGGCCCAGCTCTGTGCATCGTTAGCAACAAGCGGCATCCGTAAGAGCCGAGTAATACAGATCTTCTCGTTAACATACTTTCTTTCCAAGAGAGAGTCAGGCAAGGTCGATGGTCGATGGGAATCCTTAGCTCCGATTAGCGAGGAAGTGTGATTGAAAGAGAGGGATTGTGCTGCGAATTGACGGAAACAGTGTCGATCGCGAGCAAGAGCCGGTTCCAGGAAGGCGTGTATGGATTTATTCTTCGAGAACATCCCGAGCCTTCTAATCTTCATTCACGGACGTTATTAGGTACCTACGTTTGTAAACATGCGCGCTACATACGAACGCGATCTCCCGTCGTTTCAGCTCTGTACATGCTCCCTCCCGTGAATCTCTGTTTAGCTTTATGCGACTGTTCCTTGAAAGTCAATCATAGTAACCTTTACTTCTTGATTCCGACTGCGTTGTGTGAGTATGGCTAGGTTGAGAACAGCGGATAGCCATTCATAGTGTCCCACGTAAGCACATATTCCCAGCTTTACATGTAGCAGTAGAAGCGAGAGTAGGATTTGAACCAGAGAAGACGTCAAACGCGGCAAGTAGTTGTGGGCTGCAGCTGGTTCCTGGTTCATTGCAATAGGCCTACCTAGATGCACTAGCAGGCGATACACAGAAACAGACGCCAACAAGCGACACCAGAAAATCGCGAATCAAAATCGATATGCAATTGGCACACGACCTGGCGAAGATTGAAAGCCACAAGAACACCCAAAGAGAGGTAGGCCGAGCCAGAGAGCTATTCAATAATACTTGCCCGTCTCGCTCCCCAAGTGACGCACCAGGCAAATGAGTCGACGACTTTGAAAGAAAGACAAGACCGAGTCGCGACCATCCGAAACCCGCCTCCGACGCTGAAATACGAAGAAGCAAGCAGGCCTGTAGGTCCATTGACTCCGAAAGTAGCGGGTCATTTCCCACCAGGTGAAAAAGCTCTTCTTGGGAATCTACCAAGAGTTGCGTCTCGAGAGAGGCTTCTCCGGCTCATGATCGCCTTCTTCTTCCGCATCCAGCTCGTCTTCGTCGTCAGAGTCTGGAGCATCCAGAACCACATCCTCGCGGGCGTCATCCTCGACCTCGTCTTCCTGATCGATCTTCTGGAGCGCGCTTTCCATCGCCTCCCTAACCCTGGGCCATCTGTACACCTGGGAGCGAACAGCACTGGCCTTGCGCGCCGGGATGACATGCGCTAGCTTCAGCTTGCCACCGGCAGACAAACCTTTGCTCGTAGCGGCAGGGGGACAGCGCCAGCCCGCCGAGGCTTCCAAGCCCTCGAACCGCTGGTTGTAGATGCCCGTGATCTCCTCCCAGTCCCTGATGCTGATCGAGCTCTGGTGCTTCGCGATCCAGCTCTTGACGACGTACAGCAGGTACTCCTGCTCCGGCTCCGTCCAGTGCGGGCGGAAGTCCGTGGCCTGGCTCTCGCCGTCGTTGTTCTTGTTGAGGCGGCGGTTGATGAACTGGCGGCGCCATCTGTCGAGCGCGTTGACCCACTTGGCGGAGGAGAAGTCCATGTTGCCGCGGTCCGGATAGACGATCTTGTGAACCTTGCCTCGGGTGTCGGTGAGCTTCATCTCCATGAGCTCTGGGCTCTCCACGCCGACCGTAGGTCTGGGGGTGTTGGCCAGGGAAAGATGCATGTTAGCAGACCAGCTGAACTTTGTGCCTCTGGGGCAGCACGGGGCATGCTTATCGTTCAACTGAGGGAGTTAGCTCGATCAGCAGAGAATCGTTGGTAAGTCAGGCTGACCGTGGTAATTCTTCGAGCAGAGCTCCCCACAGCGTTCATGTATCTCGAACTTGCCGACGCAAGCTTCTTTCTCGCCGAGGTGGAGTTGCTAATAGATTGTTGACCTTTGGCGCTTTGGCTACCAGTCGCGAGAGAAGCAATACTCGCGGGGTCCTTAGGTCCAGGAGGAAAAGGGGAAGATGTAGCCCTCATTTTGTCTTTGGTTTCTTTTCTCATCTTGATGTGGAAGGCGTCTGTAGCGATAGGTCTCCTGGGCTCCGTGGTCACAGACTAGCTCCTCAGTAGATCGTTCGAGGGCTACAGTCGTCAATAAGATGTCTGAATTCCGAGTCATTCTGAGGAGAAGACATCTTATATGCTGTTCTGTCTTCAAAGGAGGTCTAAAATGGCTTCTCGTCCTCGGGTGAACGTTCTCGCTTCAAGTAATGCTTTAGAAGAGACGAGAGAATACATCTTTGCGCTTTAAGGAAGGTCGATTTTCGGCAACAGAGGTGTCGCTGAAGGATGTGAAGGGACCCTCTGGTTTGATCTAGCGAACCAATGAGGTACTTTAGGGTGGACCGGAGCAACGAAAAAGCTCAACGAGGCGGCAGGAAATGAGGCAGATGTTGGGCTGAAAGAAACACTTTATTTCTGAGAGGCTTTGACATTCCTTGACGACTTTCGAGCGTCTTTACGAGGATTGCATCACTGCAACCTTGGCAGCGGTATTTGAATCCCACGGTACCCAGAATTGACTCGAAGGACCTACGCGTGGGATCATTCTAAGATTCCCTCTTTGCTCTGAAAAGCAAGCTAGAAGTCGTTATGGGAAAGGGCGCAAGTAATTTCGAAATCACTGTATACTCTTGCGAAATCTCTCTGCATGTCTGACTCTTCTCCTCCAGATCCAATCAAATAGTTTCGCTTAGGTGCGGGGTCATTTGTTGACATGCCAAGTGCTATCAAGTGGTAATTAATACTCAGTGATCAAGCACATGGTGGTCCTACGAAACCTCCTAGTTTGATCCGTATGGTTTTGTATGGGTAGCGCTGATAAAAGTACAAAAAAACGTCATTTTCGATTGCGGTGCGGAAGTCCGAAACTCCTGCCTTAAGTCGATGTTGAGTTGAGGAAATGGCTTTGAACTGAAACGGAATTGTTTTGATAAGTTATTCAAATCATCATTCTACAACCTGAACTTAGATATCGAAGGATAGAGAAACCCGAAAGGTGCGTTGTGATTCTCTCTATGTACATTTACGTCGGCACACTTTTGACTCAAAATCCCTTGCATACAGACAACAAGACCATCAATCTCGTGCAACATGAGGCAAGATTATCCTACAACGCCGAAAAGCATCGAATCGCGAGAAACAATACCCCGCCAGAACATCTGCAGAAGACAGATACCAAGCATTTCTCGGCCTGCCCAATGAACCCCATTCTCCATGGAATAGAGCCCCAAACGTCACTATCGGCTCAGAGACTTCGAGACAACAATATCACTAACCGTTCTGCAAACCCTTGACTATGGATTTAGTCAACCCGAAGAAGCTTAGAGTAGCGAGGAGTCGCGGGGTCAAGAAAACCACCGGCACCTCTACCAGGCAAGCGGGCTCTTTTTCTTGATGCCAAAAAGCTAGGCTCAGGAGTTTCAGTGTCAGAATCGTCGCCAGACCCTTCTTTCTTTACGAACTTGCTTCCTCCCTTGTTCTTGTCTTTCTTATTGGTAGTCTGTTCCGCGGCTTTTGTGGTAGGCTTGGCAAGATCGGAGGCAGCAGCTACGCCTTTGCCACCGTGTTGTTCGTCTTCCGAGTCCCCAGAATCATCAACCTCAGATTCCGAATCCGATTGCTGGTCCTGAGGGGTGGACATGCGAATCATCAGCGCAATGTCGCCGTACTTTTGTGCCTGCGTCTTGACAGTCTGTCCTTTTCTTTTCGAACAACCCTCACGGTCCTCGGTAAGCTTCTTGGGGAACTTTCGACGCGGTGGGCTGATGGTGCCATCCTTGTTGAGCTGCTGATTTTGAGCCAATGGTGAACCCTTCCGTTGAACCTGGCCCCCGAAGTGCTTGAAGAGGTCCTCAGCGATAGTTTCCCATTGAATATCTTTGCGGGCTATCCCACTATCGAGAGCAGCCTTGATCAGATCCTTCAAGACATCCTTTTCGGCTTGGGTCCAGACTGGTGCCTTTGGAAGAGCCCCTCCTACGGTGCGATGCAAGATCTGGCGGCGAGACTTGTTCATCGCCTCGACGGTATCTGGGTCATTCCTGGGAATCAAATCAGTGGATTGCTCATGAAAGCGACTTTGACAACAGCGGCGGGCTTATGAAGACTGTGACATACCAATCAAATGTTTCCCAACCAGGGTATTGGCGACAGTCCTTGATATTCGGGTTGTTTCTCTTTTGGCGGACGAGGAAGAGCTTCTGAGGCTCGGGCTTGCCAACTATCATCAGACTGGTGTCGGATCCTGGACAGAATTCCTACCGAGTAGTCAGTACTTTATTAACTTTAAACCAGGAATCAAACACAAGACGACAAGGCGAAAGGTACATTCATATGGGAAAGAAATTCTGCTTACCCATTTGGATTTGTCGTTGCCTTTTGGGGGAGCATTCCACTTTCCCTTGCTGTTTTTGGACTTTGGGATATTTCTCTTCTCGTAAATAAGCTCTGCCGCAATCTCCTCTGCCGAGAGCCCGTAATGGATCACAGGGGCGATCGATCGCATGCGAGCATGAACCTGGTCTCCAAAGCTCTCCCAGGTAAGGTGTGGATCTTTCAAAGCTGCCTCGACAATATCATGGGCTTCGAGGAGCTCATGCTCAGGACCCGTGACTCGGAGAAACGATCGATGGAAGTCTGCAATGTCCTGGCCGGCGTAAACTGACTCGGGGTAGCGGCGCATGAGCTTGGGCAAGCCATCGACCTCTCTGTAGAGTCGGCCTCGGACATCCATCGAAGCCACTACAGACAAGACAGCTATAGCTTCCTCGTTCGAGAGAAGCACGTGGCTGGCGAGACTACCCGGTGGACCATGAAGAAGTGCTCGGTTATTTTCGGTGGACTCGTAATATACCGGAAGCTCAGCTCCCCATGGCATACCGATTCCGCGGCATTGCTCACAGAAACTACCTATCTCATGATCCTTTTTTTCGGGGCAGCCATGACTGAAGTGAGGAAAGATCTTGTCGGAGCTTGGAGCCTCCCATTTCAAAATTGACATTTTCTTGTCGATATCGATCTCCGCGACGGACATGAGAGAGGTAAATAGATTTAGCGGAATATTGAGGTCTTATCTGCTATGTCAGCTTAGTTTCAGAGGTCAAGCATACCTAAGTCAAGAGAGAGGTGAACTCTATGAGAAGGGAACGAGCCAATGCAGAAAGCAGAACATGAAGTCTTCGAATATGTAATTCGATCTTTGAGAATGGAAGTCTTTGGGCAAAATGGGAAAGACTTGGAAGGATACTCGCTAAAAGAAAGGAAAGGGCTCACAAGCTTGAATGTACTTTTTTAGAAGTAGAGTCGTATTGTAGAGTAGAATTCCTGGGTTGCTGGAGCAAGGGTAGGACCTTATATGAAAAGTATTGGAACTTGTGTATGGTTAAGACCTGTTGTTGACGCAGGATATGAAGCACTTGGTAGTAATGAAGTATTGTTTCGAAAGAAGTTGAAGTTGGTTGTGGTTTTAGGAAGAAGTAAGGACCTCGAGGGGGGAGGCTATATTAGAATCTGGAAGCGATGACTGGGCTGAAGTGGCTTTAGTAGCGATGGTTGATGACTCGATGGATCAGCCATGAAGTATGCAGACACAAGAAATGCCATTGTTGTGATTGTAAAGGCCTATATGCCAGTCACCGATCCCACATAATCAGTATACTCAAAGAGTCTGTTAATTTTATTGTTATTCACATCTTCGGAAATATTTAAACCTTTTGCCTTGATATATTTAATAAGCACCACGGGTGATGATTCGTTAGGATTAATTAAGACAGGGCTGTCACAAAGTGTGCTGCTGAATCGGGAAATGCTATTGTCGTGATTGAAAAAGGTCGTACGCCAGAAAAAAATGAGTCAAAATAGTTCTTGAGATCGGAGATATATTATTCTAAAAAAATAGAAGTCTCAGAAAAGTTTAAGTACAGATTATGCGGGTCCGTGCCCTTAGTCTCGCTTAATGCCTCAGGCCATAACAAATCCTTTTCTAAAAAGTTCTCGTTCCGAAAACTCTCAAATGCAAAAATCAAGCTTGAAAAACTAAAATTTACAAAAGCAAAAATTTTTTGAAAAAATATTAGCATATAATATTCTTCTGATTCCCAGTCAATTTATCAAATTAGCTTTTCATTTCCTTTTATTATCCAGGAAGGTTTTTTTCAGTAGAAAACCATGTTTTTTCGTAATCGAAAGCATATTTTAAAACAAAAAGCATAATTCCATAGTTTATTTTTCTTTTCCCAAATTCTGCCCGAAGATTTGATAGAATTAAATATTATAATATTCCAGCGCGAAGGTTTTAATATGCAGGCATTTTTTCTTTTAATTCTGTAACAAAATAAGCAGTGCGTAAATAAAAAAGTTTTAGCTGATCGATATAAAATCGTTTTGAAATAAATTTCCGATTCAACTGTTTTAACGTATAAGATTTTATATATTTTTTTCCGAAACCAAAAACTCGGAAAAGTCCTTTTTAAAATAGCTTCAGTTTTTGTTTTGCAATTATATAATCATATAATATAACTAATAATCCTGGCATTAAAGTTTTCAATTTCGGCATCTTTTTAAATACATTGTTTTGTTATTGTTTCGTAATTTGAATTATATTTTAAATAACTTTTTGCTTTATAATAATATATTTCAGAATTGTATTATTTTATCTTTTTATAATTTATTAAATTTGCATTTCAAAATATATCAGGAAAATCTTAATTAATAAAAGTTTAATAAATAATTTTAACGTAGTATTCCGGAAAGGCTATGTTTATAGCCGCTTTTGGTTAATATCCTTTTTGAATATTAAATAATAAATATCCGAAAAAAGAATTTTTTCTTACATTAACTTCGAAAATTATAACCTTAATTTTCTTTTCAAACTTTTCACCAGTTTTTTCCAAAGCCTTTTATATTATTTTTACAGCTTTTTTCGGCCATACCAGTCGATTTCTTCGATACAATAGAAAAAAATTAATTTATAAAACTTTTTTTTTTTTTTACAAACTTTTTGATTATATCACCGAAATGACTTCCTGAATTAATATAAAATCCGATCGGATATCTATTTGTCTGAAATAATAAAATAAAGCTTTTAATTATTTATTTTAAATTTGGTAAAAAGCATAAATAAATCCAAAGAAACTTCGAAAAATAATCGATCACAAATAATAAAAACTTGTATTTTGATAGAACTTTAAAAAAAAAGCTACAGAAATCAGCTTTCAACAATTCTATAAGATCTGAAATTATTATATTTAATAATAATTAAAGTCTGTTAGCAATTTTAAAACTTTACATATTATAAACACCTTTTAATATAAAAGCATATATTCTAAATAATATTTGGCCATTAAACATTTTTTAGTTTTTTAATAATAATCGTTGCTGCAAAATAACCTTTTTAATTATATGCAGCTACCAGGGTTTTCAGCTATTTGGCCGGGAACTAAATATCTTTTATAAACACCTTTTCATTTATACCAAAAGGCGTTATTTTCCTATTTGTATCTAAATGCTTTGCGTTGTAATTATGTTTTTTTCGGATTTTGTCGTAATTTATCGGGTATTTTTATCGGTAAAAGTATTTAAAAAACGTTTAAATACCAAAAGCAATTTTCGTACGCTCGTTTTAAATTTATAATAATAACAAATATTAATTTTGCAATACTTTTATTCTTTGGCAATAACAACACTTTTGCAAATAAAGCTTCGGGCTCCAATTCTAGCATATAATCCTTTCTTTCTATTTTTCTCAAAAATAATATCAAATTAATATCGGATAAAAAAGTTTTTATTAATTATTTAATTATTAATAATTTTTGCATTATTTTTCGGATGCTTTTAACTTTTATTTTTTTTAATTATATTAAAAAATCCGCAATCTCTTTCAGTAGCTTTTTATAGCTATTAATTCCGTTTTTTTTTTCAAATCCACACTTTTTTTTTGTTATTTAATATTTTATATCTATTTAAATCTGCTTTCGAACAGTTTTAACCAGGAAAAATAGTTTTTAATAAAGCATTAATCATTTTGTTTCTAAGACTTTTAATATAATAAATTGCCATATTCAAAACTTTTATTTCAGCTGCTTATCGGGCATAAATTTTTTTATAAATGGATTTAAATAAAAAAAATATATTAAAAAAACATAATTAATATATAAAATAAAAGATTCGTCGCAGCGCATTATATAAAAATACTTTCTGCAATATTCGACTATAACTAATAATTTTTTTTTGTATATTCCGTAGTTTTGTTAGGTTTTAGTAAATAAAAAACTATCGTATAATAATAGAACGGATACAAATTTTTTTTTTTGCCGTTGAAATATATAATATTTACCGGCAAATGCAAATGCGTTCGTATATATTAAAACCGGCACTAATAATATATAACCGGCTTTTTCTACCATTCGACTGCAATAATCTTTTAGTAAAAAAAAAAAAACTATTTCAGAAGCTTCTTATTTTCAAAATACGTTTTTAGTAAAACGATTTAATAATTTGACAATTTCAGCGAAGTTTTTTATTCAATTCCTGATAATTTAAATTGCATCCAAAAATCTTCGTATTTCTGTTATATTAATAAATACTAGTCAAATTTTCAATATTTCCGATTTTTCAGTTTTAATATATAATTTTCCGACTTTATAACAAACTTTTAAAACTATAATCTTACTGTTAAATAAAATACATTTTTTAAAAAAAAAGTTTGAATTAATTTTATAACAAACGAAATAACAAATGGTTTCCCAAAAATACAAAAGCTTTTTCAAAATTAGCATTTTCATTAAAAATATCATTTATATAAAAGCTTAATTTCTGCAATTCAAAGTCCTTTCTTATAAAATAAAAAAAAAATAATAACTGTTCCGAATTATCGTATTTTTTATTAATTACCCGTTAAGATTTCGGTATATTTCCGAATACAATTTTTATTAATTCGATATAAAAAAAAGCGCTGGAAGCTTTTTTTTAAAGCATTCTAATAAGCTGCATTTATAAATAACCTGGAGCTAAAAAAGCGTATATATATCTGTTTTTTAAATGGATTTAAACATTTTAATAACCGTGTTTTAAATTAAATTAACTAAAAATCTTATAAAACGAATTGCTAAAATACGCTGCATAATTATTAAATTCGATTAATATGCAATTAAGTGTTTTCTTTTTGATTTTAAAATAATCGAATATAATTCGATATTTTTTTTTTCCAGGTCGGGATTCAACAGATTTGTTTATAAAATAAAAATAACTATTTTAATCAAATAACCTGCCGTTAGCCATATAAATAAATTCGAAAATGCTATAACGAATTTTTTTATTTAACGTTTTGTTTAGCCAAGCCAATTTAATAAAAATATATTTTCGAAATGCATTATCGGCTATTAGTAATGCGTTTGCAAAAATTCTATATCGATATATATACAAATTTGTATACGAAAACTTATTAAAGCCGGTGCTATTGACTTTTCGATATATATATATCAGTTTTTATACGTTTTTCAATCTGTTTGCGAAAATTCTATTCCCAAACGTCAGTTTACAAAAAATTGTTTATTTGTTAAAAATATCGTCGGAAACTTTTTTTAATAATAATCGTACCATTTTTTTTATTATCGGAAAAAAAATAGCCTTTTCCGTTTCAAATAAGATTTTAGTAAATTTTGCAATTTAATTGCATTAAAAATAATGCTATTAATAATCCTTTTAATGCAATACGTTTTGTAAGTTGTATAATCATAATAAAAATTAATAAATAGGGTTTTGATATGCATTCCAGCAAAAAGTATTTGAATATAAATACAAATAACTTAAGCTCTGCGAATTAAAAACTAAAAGTGTTTTCCAAAAAAAAAAAAATAAAGCTAGCTTTTCTCTTTTATTATTAATTAGTTTTCCGCCATTTTTAAAGCGATGCCCAAATCTTAGTTTTCCGAAAAATAAACATTATCCGAATCATTTAATATAAAATCTTCGTTATTAATTATATTAATATTATTATCATCGGTCTTTTTCGAATTTAATAAAAAACCGAATTTAATTATAAGATTTTCGAAAGATTTCTTCGATTTAAAATTGAAATAAAAAACCAAATTAATTTCCGTAATAAGCATTTGGAAAATTGGTTTTTGCAATATAATTCTTTTTCTTTTTTTATATTGCCACCAATTAAAATTCTGCTTTTAATAATATCAAAATAAACATTTATTATATAAAGCCATAGCAATCCTAAAAAAAGCTGCAAAGCATTGTTTTTAAGCTCTAATAATTCCCGAATAAAAGCATTCATATACCGCCAAATGCTTTTCACACCTATATACAAAATAATATATTTTAACAAATTATAAACCTTTCCGTTTGCAATTTTATAAGTAACATCCTTAATACTTTGGGACTTTAGAATAATAGGCTTTAATTTCAACTTTTTTATCAGACTTACCGAAATTAAAATAATATTTAAATCTTAATTAATAAAGGCTATGCTTTTAGGCAAACTAACGTCGATTATTCCATTTGTTTTTTTTTTAATACGAATAGTAGCTTGGACCTTCCAAGCTTTATCGTTTAAATAAATTCTGGAGGCTATTACTTTTAATTCTAAGCTCATTTGATTAAACATGGCTTGGATAAAAGATTCAATTGCAATTGATCGTATTGCAAATAATATAGCTGATATAATAATAATAGTTAGAATAATATTAATATTTTTCTTAGTTTTTCGGTTTATTTCGTTTAATGCTAAGCTTTCGGAATTGTTTTAAAAACTTCTAATAATAATTGAAATAATTCAAAAAGGTTGATTATAACTTTAAATTTGATTGCCAGATTTTTATAATTAATAAAACCTTTTTTTGCTCGACCCATAATATCTCGTAATTTTCGAAGCTTTTTCGCAGCAAAAGCCACGGAAGCAATAAGGGTATTATTAGTCTTTTTGGAAACGGAAACTTATTCAATAGCATTTATATTTTTTAAAAATGCAGCCATTTTCTGTTTTTTTTTTATTCGGATAGCTATAAAAACGTTCAAATAAATGCCTTTTAAAAAAAATAAATCCTCGTTATCTTTTATTCGGTACATCAGATCATTTTCCATTTTTAGCGCTCCAAAATTAAAATTTTAATTAAAAAAAAGTTCGTTTTTAACTAAAGCATTTCGGCTATCTGCGTATTAAAAAAAGCTTATGCAAATGTTTTTCTGACTTTAATAAAATAATATAATAAATATTATTAAGTCTGATAATAGTAATAATAGATTCTGATGTAAATCAATCACTTTTATTTAAAATTTATTTATAATTTTAAGCATATATCAGGAACCAACATCACGTGTATAAATCAGATGATCCGCCAAGACCCTCTGCCTCCTACCAACCCTCGAATAACACTTTCTGCGGATAGGCCGTGGGGGCCGGATAATACTATAAGAGCTAGAAATAACATTTAAATAAAACACTTTATAGGAATGATTGTTAAAAAACCAGTTATTAAAATTATATTAAAAAAAATAAAAAAAGGTCGGGATAAAGGCTGGAAAAGCATACTAAATAAAATTCGCCTGGTTTCCTGGGAAATACTTTTTTCGAAGGCTCCACCCCTCCTTTTGTATTTATACACGCCTTCTATTAAAAATATAAAAGGTAAAAATCAGTTTGACTATTAACCCAATCTTATTTAAATTTTATTATTTGAATTAATATTTCCCTGCTTTTTAATTTTTACATTTTAATTTTTTTACTTACCGGAACGGCAGTTCGATATTATTAAAACAACTTTTTATTATACTACTACATTTATATCGTTATTATCGATATTATAGCTTTTTGCATTCGCAAAGAATAAGCATTTTTAGCTATTTAAAAAAACTCAGCATCTTCGGCTGCTTAAAAAAACCCCGTACTATCGTTTCTTCTAACGTCATCAGTTTTACCAAAGGCCGAAAACATTCTACTATTAAAGCGCGACGATTCTTTAATTTTTTTTATCGAAAAAATCATTAAAAAAGGCCACGTTTAAAGCGATTCGAAAAAACTTTCCACCGAAACTCTGATTTATTTAATTAATAAACGAATCCGCGCCGAACAAAAAAAAAACGATAAACGTAAAAAAGTAAAAAAAATACGAGCTAAAATAAAACAGAAAAAAATTAAAAAAAAAGTCTACGAAATAATCAAAAAATTCGAAGAAACCAAAAAACGCCGAAACGAACTTCGAAAAAAGGTTAAACAATTTCAACGAAAACTCGACGCTTTCGAAAATATCGAAAAAAAAAATTTTATATTTCCTAACACCGCCCCAACTAAAAAAAAACAGAAAATAACCCAAGCCGGCGATTATTATAAAATATCCTCGAAGCACTATAATAACAATACTTATTGGAAACGACCTAGCATCTCTTCTAAGCATATTATACCTCTTGTAAAAAAACATAGCAAATTCTGTAAAACGGTGATACCTTGTATTAATGGGAGTTGGTAGTTTTAGCTATGGTCGAGGCATGAACCCCTCCGAAACCCCCTGCCATTGACTATCTTCAACAGGTATAAAAGCAAAGCACCCCTTTAAATAGTACCACAGGCACGCAGTCCAATTCATACCTTCACTCATCCTTCTTTTCCTTTCTTCAGTTTTTTCCAGGGATTCCCTAGACTATTTTACCCACCGACATATGGCCGTATCAGTCTGGTTTTCTTACCTACTTTTACAATTCGAGCCGAAAAGCATTAAAAATAAGAAACTTTCCAATATATCGAAGGAAAAATACTAAAAAAGCTTAATTTTTTATTCGGCGTGCAAAGCGAAGCTTCCGCCAAAATAAAAAAGTAACATTTTGTACCGATTAAAAGAAAATTAACGCTTATGTTTTAGCTTTCGACGATAAAATAAAAAAAAAATGGACCGGATACGAACGACGTTCTACGAATATTCGAATTATATAAAACGATTTCAAAAAATAAATATTAAACTTTTTAATAAATGCGGAAAATCGAAAAATCGCGGCTTCGAATTTATACGATAAAGCAAAGCAAAAAAAACATAAATTAATTAACGATTTCGTTGCTTATTTAAATAACCTCGAATAGTAATTGCAAATAACAAACGATGCGACTAAAAAAAAAATGCTTTTCGCAAACTCCGATTTATTTTTCGAAAAGAAATTATTAAATAAAACAATACTGCAGCTATAAGCTCGTACGAAAAATTAATATTAATCGCTCGTCGTATCGAAAATGCTAATAAAATTATTAGCGACGAAACGAAAAATAATAAACGACGAAACGAACGCAAAAAAAAAAAAAAAAAAAAAACTTATATTTACGATCAAAGCTTAAAAGCTAAAATAAATACATACCGTTCTCGATTCGAAAATACGTTATAAAAAAAAAACGAAAGCGAAAAAACGACAATTTTAATAAAATCCTTTAAAATTCTAAAACTTTTAACGACTCCTTTTACTTTTCGAAATGCAGTCGCTGCCAAAAAGAAAAACACCGCATGGCCAATTATCCAAAAGTCGAATATTATAAATGCAATAAAAAAAGATATATAACCTTAAATTGCTCCGAAGCTAATAAATCTAAAAATTCGGGAAAAGCTTTCGCTCGATTTTAATTTCGTCGCTGCTAACAAAATCGAACGAAAAAAAAAAGCAAAAAATAATAATTTCAATCGAAATTAAAAAAGCCAAAAGCGAAACTCGTACGAAACGAGCTTTTATCGATTGCGGCGCGAAAAAAAACTGCGTAACGCAAAAGTTATTAATTAAATATAAATAAAAACCAATTTAAAAACGTATTAATTTATCCACGGTTAAAAAAAAAAAAAAAATTATTTACGACACGCATACGCAATTTATTCGCGCTATTAATAATTATAAAACAATTAAAAAAATACAAAGCGATTTCGTAGCTTACGATATAAATATCTTAAAAATTTTATTTATCCTAGGGTTTTTTTAATTGCGAAATATCGACTCCGCTATAAGCTTTCGAGCTAAATCGTAGCGATATTTAATCGAACGCTTATAATTTAATTTTGTTATAATTAAACGTTTTAAAAAAGAATCCAAAAAAAAGCAAGCGTTTTGTATTATTTTAAAAAAAGCTATTGAAAAACAATATTAATTATCTTTTAAATACGACGACTACGCCGACGTATTCGACGATATCGCCGCGGTTATTTTAGCTTTTTACCATTTTATAAAGCATCGAATAAATTTCGCGGAAAAAAAAAACCCTTTTTAAAAACCAATTTACTTTTTGTCGGAATCTGAACTTATCGAATTACGCGAATATCTCGATTTTAGCTTAAAAAAAAGCTGGATAAAAAAATTTATTAATTTTGCCGGCGCACCGGTAATATTTATACCGAAAAAAAACGGAAGTTTACGATTATGCGTCGATTATAAAAGTCTAAACGCAATTACGGTTAAAAATCGAACTTTTCTATTTTTTATCAGCGAAATTTTAAATCGTTTAAAAAAAATTAAAATATTTATTAAGCTAAATCTTACTTAGGCGTATCACCGCTTTCGAATAAAAAAAAAAATAAATGGAAAACTGCGTTTCGCATTCGTTACGGACATTTCGAATATTGCGTATTACTTTTCGGCCTTTCGAACGCATTAGCAATCTTTTAAACGTATATTAATCAAGCTTTAATCGGTTTAATAAATATTACGTATATAATTTATCTCGACGATATTTTAATATTTTCCGAAAACTCCGACGATTATACAAACGCGGTAAAAAAATTTTTCGAAAAACTTCGTATTAACAAACTTTACGGAAATCTGAAAAAATATGCTTTCGATACGAATACGATTAAATTCCTAGATTTCGTCGTTATTTCTACGAAAATTAAAATAAATCCAAAAAAAATAAACAGTATTCGGAAATAACCTTTTTTTACTACGTAGCGAAATATTTAAATATTTTTAGGTTTTATTAACTTTTACAAACGTTTTATTAAGAATTACGCTAAGCTTTGCCGACCTATTACAAATCTTTTGAAAAAAATGCAACGAAAAAAGATATCGGACCCTTTTCGTTTTTTATTCGAAGCGAAGCTCGCTTTTTTACTTTTAAAAAAAAAGTTTTGCTAAATACCGATTCTACGCTATTTCGACCTTCGATTAAAAATTCAAATCGAAACAAACGCTTCGAAATTCGCTATAAGCGGAATATTATCCTAATTGTTCGGCGAAAATACGAAGGCACGTTAACACCCTATCGCGTATTATTCGAAAAAGCTTTTTTTTATAAAACAAAAATACGAAATCCACGACGCTAAACTAATAGCTATAATTTACGCTTTTAAATAATAGAACCAATATTTACGTAGCGCTTCCGACGTTATTATTATACGTACAAATTACTACAATCTAAAATACTTTCTTACGAAAAAACGTTTAAACGGACGCTAAACGAAATAGGCCGACGAGCTAGTTAAATACGATTTCGCAATCGAATATAAAATAAAAGTTTCTAATCCGGCGGATAATCTTTTCCGCCGGCCAAATTTAAAAAAAGATTTAAAAAAAAATAACGAACAATTGTTTACGTTGCATCGTAAGCTAAAATTAGCTTATTTAAGAAATTTTAAAATATTTTTCGCAATAAAAACACGCCTAAAATCGGGGCATGAACCATTTCGTGTGACGACTCACTCTTTTGGCCCCTCGTGTCACCCCAGCAACTACGTATAATTGCAAGCTCCCTGGTCTCCTGGTGGGTCTCCTATCAACTGTAGAGACTATTATATATATAAGGCTTTCTTCCTTTAGTAATTTCTGCCTTTTGCAATTGTTGATTTTAAATGAATATTTTTGTTACAGAATCAAAAGCTCGTTTTCTTATATCATATAAACTCGGCGACCAATTGATTAATTTTTCAGCTTTTCGACTGATTAGATCGTTATATTATTAATAATTCTTTTTTTACGCTGGCGACGGCGTAAACTATTTCTTTTTTCGAATTTCTTACGGGTCACACCAAAATAATCGACCGGTCGTAAAAAGGTTTATTTTCGTATTTCGCGAAAAATAGCTTTTGTTTAACGATTTTCCTTCAGCAGAACTTTTTAGCTTTTGCTATTACACCACAATCTTTTTCTTAATTAGCGAAAAAGCAGCCTCCTTCAGAAGCTTTTTCTTCTGAAAAACAATCCTTTCTCCGAAAAAAAAAAAACAAAAAAAAAAGCAGAACGCTAATTATTTCGCCTGCTATTTTCTCACAGCTTAACGCTAAAAGCGTTTAATTAAAACTTTTGCAAAATCAACTGAAAAAAGCGCAAAAGCGTAAGCGACAATTTTTAAAAATTATACGACTGCGACAAATCTTTTAATTAAAGCGTTTGATAAAATTTATCGAACGTGCTTTTGCCAATCGCGAATTTGCTGCTTTTTTTTCTTTTCGCAACGTTTTATTTCAATTAACAAACGCTGCAGGTTAATCTCTACGCTTTTCGCG
The DNA here is from genome assembly GCA_009599575.1 of Blumeriella jaapii. Taxonomy (NCBI): domain Eukaryota; kingdom Fungi; phylum Ascomycota; class Leotiomycetes; order Helotiales; family Drepanopezizaceae; genus Blumeriella; species Blumeriella jaapii. The sequence continues at coordinate 38,877 of VWND01000090.1, read as the reverse complement.
AACTCTTTTTGAATCTTTCTATAACGGCCAAGACTTTAGCGCGCTTTTTAAACGCTATAATTTCCATTTATTTGCTGATTTTCGATTAGCTCGCATAAAACGCGTTTCGAACTTTGAGTTTAAGCTAAATAATAATAAAAATTATAAAACACGCTATTAAAAAACTAAAGTTTCGACAATTTCGAACTTTATTACGATTATTTCGCTGGCGATCGATTTCGCAAAAATTATATATTCGATCAGACCGAAAGCGTAGTGTTGCGCTATATTTACATTCCTTTATTTCCTTTCATTTCTTTTGTTCCAGATTCATTCTTCCTGTACGCTTTCAGTAGTTAGATGTTCCTGGAGCTCGGAAAGGCTCGTAGTCACGTGATAACGAGCCTTCTCGGAGACTAGTTTTTCCGAGCGACTGACTAAGCGAGCCCGAACCTTCCGTCTTCTGCGGAAAGCTCGCCAGTCAGACTTAGAACAATATAAGAAACATCTTACTGCATACAATTTATCCGTCCCAGCCTCCGGTGAGGGTTCCTACCGACTATTTTGCTATGCACGACAGTTATAAGCCCCGGAGCCAATCAATAAGCTTCTTTCTGCAATGCATACGCTAGAAGACTCGTTGGGAGCTTTCACCGGTCAATCTATTCGAATTGTCAAGAGATATTCGTGGAAGGTTATACTTTGCAGAGTTTTCCTCACTTGGCAAAAGGCCACGAATCGATAAAAGGCCATTAAGAGTGCGAGAAGCACCAATTCTTCGATCTCTTTAACCTACAAATCTTATTTTTATTTTTCTACTCTTTTCAACCCAATCAATCGACCTTTCACAACGAAAACAACATGTCGGCCCCCACGAAAAAGGAGGTTTTCCTTCACGACCCAAAATCGTGGATCTCCTGGTTGGGAGCGTACAAATTTCACCGATCAGGGATTTTTTCCCTCGATTACACCGATCCTGACCTTCTACTTCGCTTTCTTATTGATAAACGACCATAAGAACAGTTTCTTTACTAGTTTATCGATCAGAGGAACAGAAAGCGCTAAGCAGACTACGATCGAAAGTGCGCCGAATACAACGGCATGACCGAGGCAGAAAGGGCCGCCGTTACGATTAATAACTCCTCCGACAGGCCTCGACTAGCTAATTTGACTTTCGACGACTTAAAAAATAAGATCGATCACCTTTTCAAAAATCATTTAAAAGAGCTCAAAAAGTGGCAGGAATACGTTACTGCCTATCAGAAGTTGCTCGACTGAGTTTTCAACTGTGAAAACCAGTTTGATAAACTCTGCAATTGCTTAATCGGAAATCAACGCTACTAATAATAAGAAAGCGTACGCCACTTTTCATACTGACCTGCAAGGAAATTCTTTGATAGATAGGAGTGTGCGTAAGGTTAAGGATCCATACTATAAAGGAAAGCAGAGGTCACTCCAGGCCCTCGTTCGTATTCTAAAAAAAGATATTGCCTTTGCACATTCTTCCGTAGTTAGCTCCGTCAGATCTGACTACAGAAACACTCTCCGCAAAGCGTACAGCGGAAGGGTGAATATCACCGAATGGGTGAAAGAATAGCAGACCGCTTACAGAGCAGCTGTCGAGTACAAGATTTCTGATATGAATGGCCGCCACGCTGCTACCGATTTTCTCGACGCAGTCGCCGCACATATCAATTCATAATAGGCGAACGGCAAAAAGGCTGAGTATCTGGAAAACGAACTTGCCGGCCTTCCTATAAAAAAGATTCCAATCGAACTGAGCTTTATAGTTTTTTCTTTTAAAAACAACCGAGAATTCGACAATTCAGGCCGAAATCGGAATTTTCGCCATTTCCCTTTTCGATTCTGAAAACAACGATACTTCGAAAGATCGTGGAAAAGAAAGAGGAAAAGGCAAAAAAAAAGGAGGAAAGGGGTATGACTGCCCATGCGACACTCCCAAAAAGCGCTATTTCTATTTCCCAACCGATTGTAGAAAGCTTTTGTACGCAATAAATGGTCGTCGTAAAAAAAAGATTCTTCCCAACCTCTTAGATAGGCAAAAGATCGCTAAAATGCGAAAAGAGCTGTCTTTTAATCACAAAAAGGCTTTGAAAGCTCTGAATGAAAAGGGTATTCAAATGGTCGCAATTAATAAAATCCTTAAAATCCCAATAATTAAGCCAAAACAGATTTCAAAGTTAATTTCCAAGGACGACCAGAAAGAATCCTCTACCGCAACTTTCTGTCTTTTTTGCCCTGATGCGATTAAAAAGCACTTCGGAATCAACGTTTTGGCTTTGAAGCCTGGTCAGTGTCACCTTTTGGACAAAAGTATTCTTCTTAACAACTGCTCTGGAACTTATTTGGTGAACGATAAGGACCTTTTTATCGAAAGGTTCTACAAAAAGGTTAATAATCCTATTAACAGCGTTTATGCAGGCACACAAAGTCTTTTAATCGTCGGGAGAAAGAATCGTTTGATAAAAAAGGCCTTTCGCAAAAAGAATGGAAAGCCTTGGGATATGGTTCTTAACAACGTGGCGTTCGTTCCAGACTTTACCACCAATATTATTTCCGCTAATCTTTTGGCTAAAAAAGGTTACTGGTTTCAAGGATCGGACAATACTTTTCGTTCTGAAAGCTCTGAAAGCTTTATTTTGAGACGTTAGTGTCAAACGATCGCCGATTTCTATATGTTTAAATATATCAAGGTCAACTGCTTTTCTTGTTCGCACTTCCCACGTAACAATTTGAACTTTTTAAAACGTGATTCGCCCGGCCTTATGATTTATATAACCCCGAAACGTCGTACGCGCTATAAGTTTAAGAAAAGCAGCGTGTTTACGTACGATCGGAATAACGATGCGCGCTTATAACACTTTCGTTCGGACCATTTGGGCAAAGACGCGCTCGAAAAGCTGGTCGAAAACATTCGTGGAGTAAAAATCAAAGGCTTAACCAGAGTAGAATGCGAGAAGTATGCTGTTACGCATTTAAAGCAGGTGATTTCGAAAGCAACATCAGAAAACAAATCTCCCAAGCTTTTCTTTCGCATCGGCTGGGACTTTTACGACTATCCCAAAGGTCGTAAAGAAACCTACAACGGCTCGACGTGGATGTTTCTGATAAAAGACGAGTACAATGGGAAGATTTGGGCCTCCGCCACCAGGACGAGAGGTATAAAGGTCGTTCTGGACCGTCTCCAGACGTTCGACGCATGGATGAAACGCTAATACAATTTTTCAATTTGCAAAATTCGACAAGATAACGAGTCGTCGGTAATTCCAAGGCAAGAAAACACCACTTCGGAGTACCAAAGATGGGCGGAGCGCGAGGGTATCGATTTGGAATTGACTCTACCCTACGTGCACCAGCCAAACGGCTCGATCGAACGAGTAGGAAGGGAAGTAATTAAGCGTTCGATAAAAATGAAAATTGGGGCGGAACTTCCAACCTTCCTTTGGCCCGAAACGATAAAAGCAGCAGCGTATTTGTATAATATGTCGCCGTTTGCGAAGAGACAATTCAAGTCTTCAAATAAAATTCTGCACAACTGGTTCAAGCAATATTTCCGGTACTACGACCCTGCTATTGTAAAAGCGCGTACGGCCGACTTCAGACCAGACTGAAGCAAAGTTTATGCGTACGAAGCTCGTGCGTATCTAATAATAAAGGATCGGGAGGCCACAAGACACAAAAGAGAATTTAAAGTCCTTCCGAAGGAACATATCGGATATTTGATTAGATATAGCGCCTCCAACATTTACAAAATCTAAGTGCCTCAGCTAATGCGTGTGATTACGAGCCGAAACGTAGTGTTTGACGAGTCCAAGTTTTACTTCTCGGAGGCTGAAAGTCCAAGTCCCATGACTAAACTAAAGCTTCAGAAGACCGTGGAGTTTATCGAAGACGCGGAAAACGAAAAAGCTTAAAACGCTAAGTATCAGACACTAGCGGGCGGTCTTAGTGGCGGCGCAGACTAGCAAAACTCGGTGTGCTGAAAGAAGGGTGATACAAAGGAAGAGCCACTATCACAAAACGAGCAACCTCCAGATTCTATAAAAGGGAATAGAAGTCTTTCTCCACCGGAGCCGCTATCAGGACCAGGACCGATTTCAGGCCCCCCTGATGGACCTTCAAAGCCTACGGTAGAAGAGAAGGACACTTTAATACCAATAGATTTAGACATCCCAGAGGAAGCCAAATCCTCGGGGGTGGAAGACCCAATGGAGGTCGAGGCGATCGAGCCTCCCTTTACGGTCGATTCAGACGTCCAGAGCTCGGGGGTGATGGTCCCCTATAAAAGCCTTCTCGACAAAGCTATTACCGACCAGTCTTAATCTTCAGGACTAGTTATCAGTCGGAAGTATGCAAAGCATATCCGAAATACTCTGACCGACGCGATAAAAGCGTCAGAAGGTTATGGAGGTCCAAGAAGAAGTAACAGACTAGCAAAACTCATTACTGCAGGACAGAATAAAGCAGAGCAAAGCTTCAGGAGGTTCTTCGGCGCGGGCATAGAAATGGCCCTATACGAGGAAGCGCGCAATTCAATCCCTCAAGTTATAATTAAAAGCCATCGCCCGGCAGATCAGACGCCAGATCGACTTAAAATAAAGCAGCCACCTGAACGATTGCTTTTGGAAGCTTCTCCAAAGCTGACTACTAAAAAGAAGGCACCATTCAAAAAAAGTAAAAAAAACAAATCGAAGTTTCCGATAAGCGATAAAAAGCAGTTGATTCCAGAGACTGCCAAACGAAATCGTACAGATTCCACTTCATACTGGCCGGATAAACCGGAAGTGTACGCCACGGTATGCGAAATTTTTCAACCAGTGGCTCCATCCACTAAACAACAGATCGACGAATTCGTTTATACGTTTTGGACAAACGAGCCGATTCAGATGAATGGAAAAGATCTTCAGGCTGTCCACGCAGTAGTGGCGGCTTCGATGAGAGAAGAGTCGGTAAAAAACATTCAACTTTTCGACCAAAACAACATCGGAATAATCTTCCGAAGGCTCTAAGAAACTGGAACGAATTAAAAAACTATCAGATAGGAAAGCAGTTCAGAGAGGAAGCAAAGACCGAGATTAAGAATTTGAAGATCAGAAAGTGCTGGAGAATTGTTAAAAGGAATAAAATCATAAAGCCTATTCCACTCAAATAGGTCTTCATATACAAAACGAACAGCTTAAGCGAATTGCAGCGGTGCAGATCGAAACTAGTCGTGAGAGAAGACCTTCAAAACGAAGCTTTAATTTTTTCTATATACGCAGCTACACTCGCAGCCCGTTTTTTCCGAACGATTATAGCGCTGGCGGCCCATTTCGATCTAGAAATCAAGCAATTCGATATGGTTAATGCTTTCGTTAATGCAAAACGAAACTCCAGAAATGAGCCAATTACGTGCAATCTGCCTGATGGATTCAAACAACCAGGTATAGTGATACAGCTAAACCGAGCTTTATATAAGTTAAAGGATTTTCCAGCTTTATGATACGGCGAATTTGCCAACATTTTAAAAAAGCTAAAGCTCGAACCAATGGGCGAAGAGCTTTGTATATTCGCCAACGAGATGCGGAGCGTGTACGTGGCGTTCTACGTCGACGATATTCAAGTTTTATACCACGCCTCCTATTCGTCAAAAGCCGACGAAATCATTCTCGGTCTGAAAAAGGCCTACGAGCTTACAAGTATAGGAGATCTGGACTACTTTCTCGGAGTCCGTATTTTACGAAACAGACAAAAAAAGAAAGTCTTTCTGCTCCACGACTCGTATATCGAAAAGATCGCTACGAAGTTTAATACATGCAAAGGGCGTTTTTCAAGCACGCCTTTCCCAACCTGCGAATTTGTTAAAAACCCAGGCGTAGCCACGCCTCCGCAAATCAAGGAGTATCAAAAAAAGGTCGGTTCAATTTTGTACACGGCTATTATGCTTCGACTCGACGTGGCCTTCGCAGCCTTTCAGCTTTCTTACTTTCTTACCAACCCAAGTCTCCAACATTTCGAGGCAGCCAATTGGACGCTTCGATATCTTTATAAAACAAAGTTCCTAAGGATCGTTTACAGTCGGGAGAAGCGGGAGAACCAATTAATAGTTTCCACCGACGCCTTTTTCGCCGACGACTCAGAAACTCGGAAATCCTTTTAAGGTTATATTTTTTTTTTTTTTCGGAAGTGCCATTTTGTGGAAAGCTGTACGACAAGATATAGTCACCATTTTTTCCACTGAAGCGGAGCTATTTGCTTATGTGGCGACCGTAAAAAAGATAATAGCATTCCAACGTTTTTTCAAAGAGCTTCGACTCGATGTTATTCCTAAGTGGAACGTATATTGCGACAACTAGCAAACGATCAGATTAATCGTAGAAGACAAAAAGAGAATCTCTACGAAGCTCCGCCACGTCGATATAAGCAATATATGAATTCGCCAGAAGTACCAAAATAGAAAGTTCAAAATCATATACCTTCTAACAAATAAGATGTACGCAGACGGTTTCACCAAAAATCTGACCCGATAAAAGCACGAAAGTTTCGTCAAACTCCTTAATCTACGGGATTCTCGGAGCCTTGTCGAGAAGCTCGACCAATCGAGCTGAAAAGCTTGCACTTTGCAGGCGTACACTCATTTAAACAAACTTTTATTAAAATTTAAAACATAGCAAAAACCATCTTTCAAGCAAACCCAAAAACCCAAAACCAGACCGCTCAGTCTTGCAAAAGGTCAAAAATATAACCCGCCAAAACAACAACCCGCGCACGACGCTCCGCGACAGTCAGACCTGGAATAAACCCCCCGATAGCCCTTCCAGGAACGGCTGCCGCCGGCTATGCAGCCGGAACATTCCCTCCTTCTTGCGGAGCTCCACCAGGCTGAGGACCAGGGACGTTTGGCAAAAGGGTCGCCGCGAGATTCCCTTCTGAACCTCCAGGAACGGAAGCATTCTCTGGTGGGTCGTGGCCAGGCCCCATTCCGCCAGCACGTGGAGCAGGCGTAAGAGTTTCCACTCGAGGAGCAGGAGTCTAAGGAACCCTACGAGCCGCGGCGAGCTTCGCGTCAGTGATACGCTCTGTGTTTATTAGTTTTGCTTCTGAGTTACGACCGACTTGGAGGCTTACTTTTTTGCACTTTTAAAGCCGCCTTGACCGTAGGATAGAAAATGATCGTTATATCCTAGGAATCGATCAGCAGGGACGATAGAGTTTTTCGATAAAACTGACCGCTTTAGTGACCTTGTCAACCCGAGCTTTGAGAACGGAAGACCACGCAGCCAAAACGTTCGCGTCGGCCGGAATGCACGACGTGCTGGTTGCGTAGCACCGATAGCAACGAGCTTCAGCCAAGTTCGACAGGCAGTCGTAGTCTAGGTTTCCAGTTGCTCCGCGAGCAACACAGGTCACACAAGGAGTAAGGTTGGGAGGCCTAGGAATGGCAGGCTTTTTGGCCCCGGTGCGAGCGCGTTTTAAAGGACGATCATCGTCGTTATCTTCACTTCCAGTCCCTTCGCCCTGGTGACCCCCGGCCGCTCCCTCTCCAAAGGCGCCAGTGTTCTGCCCTCCCTTTCCGGGAGTGCCACCAGGACCGAGACCAGCGCCAGTAGCTCCTCCACCGCCAGCAGCGTTTCCCCCACTTCCAGGCGCCATATCGGCATTTTCGAGGCCGGGCAAGTATGGATCTCCGAGAAAACCGTTTAAAAACGAGATATCGAAAGGGTCGCCCTTTTCGAAAGGGTTAAAAAGAAACGAATTGGCCGAAAAGGCCGACTGATTGCGCAAAATAGACTTCGCAAAACTCCGATTGCGCAAGCGCCGAGGATTGGGAGTCCGAGGAGCTGAACCAATTTGTCGCGTGAAGCTACGCGGACGACCTTTTTTGAGTATGAGAAAGGCTATATCGATGTTTCTGATTAAGATAGTGAAGCCTAAATCCATTAGAAAACTGGTAAGGAGATAAAGAAGTTAAGATTTTCAAAAGCGACGAAACGCTTATTTAAGCTGAATTGGCTTTATTTACGCTCCGCAACGACAAAAATGTGAACAAGCTATATGAATATTGCAATATCGCGTTACGGCCGCATTCGGACGACAAAAGGACCTTCCCGCGCTTTGAGAATAGCTGATCGCCGGATTGGCAATCAGCTAGGGGATGTGTTGCGCTATATTTACATTTTTTTATTTCTTTTTATTTCTTTTGTTCCAGATTTATTTTTTCTGTACGCTTTCAGTAATTAGATGTTCCTGGAGCTCGGAAAGGCTCGTAGTCACGTGATAACGAGTCTTCTCGGAGACTAGTTTTTCCGAGCGACTGACTAAGCGAGCCCGAACCTTCCGTCTTTTGCGGAGAGCTCGCCAGTCAGACTTAGAACAATATAAGAAACATCTTACTGCATACAATTCATCCGTCCCAGCCTCCGGTGAGGGTTCCTACCGACTATTCGGCTATGCACGACACGTAGCAAAAAAGTTTTTAATTCCGCGTATTTTAGACCGTTTCGATTTTATATCTTTCGAAAAATTAATAAAAAAAATCGCCGATTTCCTAGCCGATTTTTCAGACGTTTAAAAAACGGAAAACGAATTTAAAATGCTTGCAATAAATACGTACGACGACTTTTAGCGATTTTATCTGCGATTTTCCATTTTCGCAGCGAACGCTTAAATACGAACCGACAAACAACTTCGAAACGCTTTTCGCGATAAAATACTAAAGCGTTTATAAAAAAAGCTGTACTTAAAATAAGCGCGTATAACAACTTTTAAAAATTGGCTTACCGCCGTTCGACAAAAAAACAAAATCAATTAGCTGAACGAATTTTATACGCGAATCGCTTTTCAACCAAATTTACTATTTATTAAAATGGTAAGTTTTTAATCAAAACGTATTACGAATCAAATCGTACGTACGAAAGTCGTTCAAATGCTTTATAAGCTTTTTTTTAGCCTTTTGTTCTTTTTTCTTTTTTACGCTAAAACGCTCCCTTTGGCGTTTTTTTTTTTCGATCGGACCAACGACAACGCTCGTTTTTTATTTCATATTAAAAAGTTCGAGGCCAATTTGCACGACTTTTTACGGACCGACCTTCGGTTCTATTTAAAAGCCCTCCCAAGCTAATAAGTATAAACGAGATCGAGCCGGCCGAAAATTCGCTTTTTAATAATAATAATAAAAACGAAAATCCTTTTTCAAACGATTTTCAAAACGCATACGAAAAAATCGAAAGCTTTCCCGCCAGTCGGAAAAACGCCCAGGTTTAAGCAAAGCCTTCTTTTTAAGCGTATTGCGCGATATACGTTATTTTAACGTTCGAAAATTTTTTAATAACGATTTATTAACAATTTCCGTTATATTTATTAAAAATGGCCTTTCGTACAAAATGAAAACACTCGCCGACTTTAAAACGAACGGTTATACGTTAATCGATTCGGCGCTAATTAAATCTTTTTTTTTTTTTTTAAAACTTTTAATTTAATCTTTCCCGGCTTCTTTTCTTATAAAAAAGTATAATAAAGCTCGTAGCTATTCAATTACATATTTTACGCTTTTCAACTTTATTATTAACAATCGAATATAATTGTTTATTTTTTTTTTAATTATCAACTTCGGAAATTATGATATAATTTTAAAAAAAGCTTGGTTGGCCGAATACCAAGTTTTATTAAATTATAATAAACGCAAGCTTTATTAGCCGAAGTTTTACCCCCCTACAGCCTTTTACGCTCGTTGTATTAAAATCTTTTATTTGCACCTTCGAAAAATTTAATTTCGCCATTAAAACGACGCTGTAAAACGTAATAAAAACTTTGACCAATTGTGGCAGACTTACGACGCTGTGCGAAACGCGAAAAAATCGAATTTCATTCGCGGTATTAATTTCGATAGCGACGCCAATAAAATAATATAAAAAATTACATTATTTTCCCAGGCTGCCGATCTTTTTTTTATTATTTCTACTTTTTTTTTTTTTTTTTTTTTCGTCAAAACAGCTTTTTCGTTTTACGAAAAACAATTATATCAAAAACCAAAAAAAGGCCTTCGCCGCGATAGCCTTTTAGCTTAATATAATCGATAATTCAGATAAGCTATTTTTTAAATCTTTTAAACTAATTCGAAAATAAGTCTTTTAATTTATTGCTTATTTAATTTCCATCTGCCAAATTATTACACACGCTTTTAAACTGATTTCCAGAAAAAAAACAATTAAAATGTTTTCAATCTTTTTGTACGAAATCGACAAAATACTAAACGATCTTACGTATAACACTTTTTTTAAAACCTAATCTTACAGTCTTTTCGAACGTTTCAAAACCAACGAAATATCGATTTCGATCTTTTTAATTAGCTTAGTAAAGCTAACTTCGAATAAACCTTTTTTCGAATCTTTTTCTCCGAAATACAAAAACTTCGAACACGTGTTTTTTAAGGCCGCTAATAACGAGCTAGCTTTTTACCGGCCCTACGACCATAAAATCGAGCTTATTATAAATAAAAAAAAGCTAAAATACACTTTTTTATATAAGATATCGATTTCAAAGCTCGAAATTATTAAAATTTATTTGCAAAATAATCTTAACAAAAGCTTTATCGAACTTTTTACCGCTTTTTTCGCTGCTCTAATGCTTTTCGCCAAAAAACCCGACGGTTTACTACGCTTTTGTATCGATTATTAAGCTTTTAATAATGTTATTCGTAAAAATCGCTACCTTCTTTCTTTTATCGATAAGACTTTTGCTCGTTTTTCGAAAGCACGAATTTTTACGAAGCTCGATATTCGTTAAGTTTTTTATAAAATTCGAATAAATCCCGCCAGTAAAAAACTGACGACGTTTCGTATGCGTTACGGCGCTTATAAATGCAAAATACTACCTTTTGGCTTTATTAATAAATCCGCAATTTACTAACGCTATATAAACGACGTTTTTTTCGATTATTTAAACGATTTTTACATTATATACCTAAATAATATTTTTATTTATTCGTCCGATCTTTTAAAACACGCTATATACGTTCGCAAAGTGTTTCAAAAGCTCGCTAACGTTAAATTACAGGCCGATATTCGGAAGTTTAAATTTAACGTTATTCGGACCCGTTACTTAGGTTTTATTATTTCGATTAAAAGCTTAGAGGTAGATTCAAAAAAAGTTTCCGTAATCGTTTATTAGAAGCTTTCTATTATTATAAAAGATATATAAAGCTTTTTTGGTTTTTGTAACTTCTACCGACGTTTTATTCGAAACTACGGTATAATTGCAAAACTTCTGGTTTATTTGATTAAAGCTAACGTTTTCAATTTCATTTTTAAATGTCAAAAAAGTTTCGATTTTTTTACACTAGCTTTTATTATTACACCAGTTTTATAATATTATAAGCAAAACCTTTTCTGCATATTAAAAACTGACGCTTCCGACAGCGTAATAGCTTTTGTGCTTTTACAATTCCATAATAACGACTGGCTTTCAGTCGCTTATTTTAGCAAAACCATAGCCTTCGCAAAGCTGAACTACGTCGTACACGACAAAAAAATATTCGCAATCGTAAGATTTCTAGGCAACTTTCGTATTGAATTAGCTAGCTTAGTTTATTAAATTAAAATAATTATTAATTATAAAACCTTGAAATACTTTATAACTTTTAAGCTTTTAAACGCTCGACAAACACGCTGGGCCGAGCTTCTCGCCGATTATAATTTTCTTATTACGTACAAACCAGGTAAATACAATTTTTTAACTAACGTATTAACACGTCGTACGAACGAATTCGACCGCCAAAACTCTTTTAAACGCATTTAGCGCTTGCAAACCCTTTTCCGAGCCGATCAAATCGATTACCGCTTTTTAACTGAAAAACTTCGATTTTTCACGGCCTCCGAAACAGCTGTTTTTATCGTTGAAATAGCTGATTTTTTCGCACTTCGTATCGTTGACCAGCTTTTTTACGCTAATCGCACAGCTAGCAGTCTGATAGCCTTCCGAAAGAAAGTTGTACGAAACGCTACAAAAGGAAACGACGCTAATAATACTTCGTATATATTTAAACGCGATTTGCTGCTATATTACGGTCGCTTAATAATACCAGACGTCGATCATTTTCGTTTAGCTTTTATACGAAAAATACACGACCAGATTTTTACCGTTTATTTTAGCGCTCGTAAAACTACGCAATTGCTTTCGGACTAATATTATTAGCGAGGTATAATAGCTTTTGTAAAATAATACTATCGCAACTGCTACGCTTATCGAAAAAGTTTTGTTTTAAAAAATAAGCGCTCCGGCCTTTTTCAGCTTTTTTCTGTTTTTGACCATTTTTAAAAATACGTTATAATAAACTTTTGCAGCTTTAATAAAAACAAATACGGTTACGATAACGTGTTCGTAGTAATAAATCGCTTTTTTAAACAGGCTATTTCGATTTTTTACCATAAAAATATCGACGCTCGAAGCTTTGCCAAATTGTATATATTCCACGTATACAAGTATTTTAACCTTTTAAAAAGTATTATTAGCGATCGTAGCTTTTAATATTGGTTTACTTTCTGGTTTGAATTAAACAAAATATTCGATACGCAATTGAAGTTTTCGACAGCCGCTTATTTTAAAACCGACGGTCAAATCGAAATTTACAATTAATATTTGCAAAAACGCTTTCGACTTTTCGTAAATTTTTATTAAAACGATTAGAGCGAATTTTTTTCAATAATAGATTTCGCTCAAATGGTTTTTTTTCACAAAAATCTAAATGGCTTTTCACCTTTTGAAATTGTATACGATTATACTTCCTATATTAATTGAAACTAAAAGCTCGATATTTCCCTTTTTTTCAATTTTTTATACAAGCTAAACGCAAACGAAGCTCGTGCGTACGCTCGCCGTTATTACGACGCCTGGAATTTCGCTAAATCGCATTTTTAATAAGCCTACGATAAAATAAAAAAATGCGAATAAGTTTCGCCGCGCGATCGATTTTAACGTTGGCGACTACGTATAACTCGATATGCGTTTATTTTCGATCTTCCGGCCTTTTCGTAAGCTCGATAATTTTACAAACGGCTCTTTTAAAATTGTAGCTAAAATTTTCGACAACGCTTTTAAGCTAGACCTTTTTAATATTATAAACGTACATTTAGTTTTTTACGCTAATCGACTGCGTAAAACAGCTAACGACGCGCTTTCAAATCAGGTTAATTTAATTTTTAAATCTATTAATATAATTAATAAGCTTAAATACGAAATCGAAGAATTAATCGCTTGTCGAATACAGCGGAAGATTTTTTAATACAAAGCTTTTTGGGTAAGCTTAAATAAAAATTTCACGTGGTACTCCGCGTTTGATTTTATATACGCTTTCCTGAAAATGCGCGATTTTCATTTGACGCATAAAAAGCTTCCCGGTCTTTTTGCAAAACTTGTAAACTGGCTAAAAGCGTATTTCGAAGATTTGAACTCGTACGATCATTTGGATAGCGACGTACCAATAGATAAAAGCTCGAGGACGCGCTTTTTTCGGACGGAGGGATAGTGTGACGATTCACTCTTTTGGCCCCTCGTATCACCCTAGTAATTACGTATAGTTGCAAGCTTTTTGGTTTTCTGATGGGTTTCTTATTAATTATAAAAATTATTATATATATAAGGCTTTTTCCTTTTAGCAATTTCTGCCTTTTGCAATTATTGATTCTAAATGAATATTTTTGTTACAGAACCAAAGGCTCGTTTTCTTATATTATGTGAACTCGGCGACCAGTTGACTGATCTTCCAGCCCTTCGACTGATTAGATCGTCACATTTCGCGCCGATAAATATTCGAAGCTTTTGTTAACGGAATCAAAAAATAAAAAGCAAACGGAAAAAAGCCAAATAAAAAGCTTTTTCGCCGGACTGTTTTTTACTAATATTACTAATTGCAAATAATATATATCACGGAGCGTAGCCGCTGTATTGCTATAATCCGAAACGGCTAATAACGAACTAGCAAAACCGATTTACAAAACTATTTTTAAATTACAAAAATCTAATTCTTTTGTATTACAAAAAACGTACGAATCGGCTTCGCAAAGCAATCGAGCCGGGTCCGAAAAACATTAGCGTATAGGCCAAAATAAATTATTACGTTATAAAAAACGTGCGTATATTTCGAATAAAAGCGCTATTAAAAACGAAATATTAAAAATTAATTATAACGATCCGACCGCCGGCTATTAAGGTTTTCGGCGAACGCTAAAATTAATCGAAAAAAAGTATTTTTGGCTTGGTTTACGAAGCGACGTAAAGCGTTACGTTAATACGTATAGAAAATGCCAAAAAAACAAGCCTAAAAAGCACCGACCCTATAGCGAATTAGCCCCTTTTTCGACCCCTACGAAACCTTGGAAAAAAATAATTATAAATTTTATTACGAGTCTACTTTTTAATAAAAAACGAAATCGCGTTTACGATTTTATATTCGTTATAATAAACCGATATACGAAGCTGTCGAAATATATACCGATACAAAAAACGATTTTAGCCTTAAATTTGGCTAAAATATTTATATAACACGTTTATAAAGATTTTGGCTGTTTTAAAAAAATTATTATAAATAAAAAATCAGTTTTCACTAATAAATTCTGGTTTTTAATAATATTTCACCTACAAATACAACGTCGATTAAACACCGCTTTTTATTTTTAAATCGATAGCCACGAAACGTTAAAATCAAATTTTAAAATTTTATTTTCGCACGTATTGCGATTATCGATAAAACGATTAAATTATAAAACTTGCTTTAGCCGAATTTACGTATAACAACTCGATACACGCTTTTACGGATTTTATTTCTTTTCGCATATTATACGGCTTTTACTTAAAACTTGGCAGCAACGTCGAAAGCGACGTCGTAGAAAAAAAAATATCGTCAGCGGAAAAACGAATTAAAATATTGCAAAAAAAAAAAAAAGTATTTAATAAAAAATTAAAAAAAGCCAACGCGAATTATAAAAGATTTTACGACGCTAAATACAAAAAAATTAAATTTCAAATAAGCGATAAAATATTATTATCGATTAAAAACCTTCGACAGCTGCGACCTTTTCGAAAGCTTTTAAATAAATATTTAAAGCTTTTTAAAATTAAGCGAATTATATACGAGCACGGCCAAGCTTATTAATTCGAGCTTTTTTTTTAATATCGTATTTACGATATTTTCTACGTTTTCTTATTAAAACCTTGGCAGGATCGGAACGATACCGAGCCGAAAAATAATATAATAAAATTTCAAAAATCCGAAAAATACAAAATCAAATTAATACAAGCTTATAAAAATACAAAAAAAAGCCGATATTATTTGATGCGATAAAAAGGTTATTTATTAAGCGAAGATTCGTAAAAGCCAAAAAACTATTTTACGAACGCAAAAAAAATTGTAAAAAAATATTTGAAAAATACGATAAATAATAACAACGAAGTAATAACGAATGCGCGCCGTAAAAGCAAAAAAAAGAAAACAAAAACATTTAAAAAATCTTAAAACCGCCGCTAAACCAATTTATTTTTATTATTATTTTTTTTTTTATCGTTATCGCTATTTTTTTCAAACTCAAAAGCAGCGGCAGGCTAAAAAAAAAATTAATATCAGACGAATTCGCAAAATATTCGATTTATTTTAATTAAAACTTTTACAATAGCCGTAATCGAATACTAAATTGCAATTACGATATTTTCGTAAAAATTCAAAATTTAATTTAATTAATTAAAATAAATCCGAGCGACGTTTTCGAAACGTCGGAAAATACGTTTTATATTAGCGTCGTTAAAAAAAAAGGCCGGCGCAGCCAAAGCTTTTAAAACAGCAATAGCCGCCAAACCGGCAGAAACGAGCGCAGCAGCAGCAGCGGCAGCCCGAGCCGCGGCGCGATTCGCACGATCTTCGATTATTATAAAAGCCGAAGCGTTATTTTTTTTTAAACGATTTATATAAGCGTCGTAAATAATAAAATCGATAAAAATCTTAGCAAAAGCTTTGGCTTCGGCAACAAAAAAAAAAAAAGCGGCAGCGGCGATAGCAGCATCGAAACGATTTATAAAATCGTTAAAACCCGCGAAAAAAATTTGCGTTTTAATAGCGCGTGCGGCAAAAACTTATAGCTAATTAAAAGCGAATTCGAATAAAAATTTAAAAGATTTATAAAAAAGCATTAAATATACGAAATTTTACAGCGATTGCATTTTACGCTGAAAAGCTCGAAAACGCAAAAAAGCAAAAAATCCGCTGTAATGCTTTCGCGTAAAATCAAACGAGCGTACCGAAAGCAGATAAAAATCAAAAGCATTTTAAAAATTCGCGGCGAACGCGGCGAAAAGCAATTGATTAAAATAAAAAAAAGCTGACGAAAAAAAAAAAAAAAAAAAAAAAAAAAAAAAAAAAATTAAGCAGGAAAATAGCGGCCATTTTAAAAAAAAAAATTTTTTCAAACGAAAATACGAGCGCTACCGAAAACAAAAAAAACAAAATAGCAAAACAACTATAATTTACGACTAAAAGCGAAAAAAACAGCTATAATTCACGACCGAAAACGGAAAAAACCGCACGTTATTTCGAAGGCGTAACGCACGCTATATACGAAAGCATACGCACAAAAAAATCAGTCGCTTTTAAAAACCAAAGGCCTAAAAAAAAAAATAATATCAAAAACTAATATTACGTATATAAATCAAATAATCCGCCAAAACCCTTTGCTTTTTACCAATCCTCGAATAGCATTTTCTGCGAATAGGCCGTAAAGGCCGGATAATATTATAAAAGCTGGAAATAACATTTAAATAAAACATTTTATAAAAATAATTGCTAAAAAACCAGTTATTAGAATTATATTAAAAAAAATGAAAAAAGATCGGAATAAGAGCTGAAAAAGCATACTAAATAAGATTCGCCTGGTTTCCTGGGAAATACTCTTTTCGAAGGCTCCACCCCTCCTTTTGTACTTATACACGCCTTCTACTAGAAATATAAAAGGTAGAAATCAGTCTGACTATTAACCCAACCTTATCTGAGCTTTATTGTCTGAACTAGTGTTTCCCTGCCTTTCAATCCTTACAGCATATTAGCGAAGACAAATCGATTTGGATAGAAAATAGCGATAAAATAGACTTTTTTTTAGTCTGTCAGCCAAATATTAATACATTTTAATTTAATATAATCATATTAATTATATCCGATACAAAAGAGTTTATTTTTGTTTCTGTTATATTAGCGTAATTTATTAACAAAAGGGTTTTTGAATTCAAATGCAGATTTCAAAAGTACGGTTGAACGTTATTAAAATAATTAAAAATTTCGAATGTTTTAGTTATTGCTATTATTATAATTTCCGAAACGTCGATCTTTCCAATTGTTAAATTATTATTATAATAACTATTATTAGGAATTAGTTGCTTAGTATTATATGTTTTTATTGGCGGGCATTTTGTAAAAAAACGATTTATACAAATCGTACGATTTAAAAAAAGACTATTAATTAATTTTAAAAGTAAGTAATATAATTCTTATTTATATATAATGCTAATGCAATAGAGGCAGGCATTTCGGATTCCTTTTTAATTATTTCCTCCAAGCTTTTAACGTAGCGCTTTTGTTTAATAAATAAAAAAACTTGGTTTTTAATTTTTAATACGGTTTCGGAAAATAATAATATCTTATATGCTTTTTATAAGCATAAATATAACAGGACGTTAGTATTAAATGCATATAATCGTAGTTTTTTATTTTTAATACCGATCACAAAAACTTTAATAACGATTTTAAAAAAAATGCCGATTTATATCCGTTTGGTAAGAATTTAATAAAAAAGCATTATTTAATATAAATTTCTTTATATTCTTCGCATTTAGTTTTTTCAATAATATAACTGTTCGTAAATAATATTATATTAATATCTTATTTTCCTTTTGAGCCAATTCTCCGACTTTATCACTGACATCAATTTTTTCCACCGGATTCTGGTCAGCTAAATACTAGGTTTTCAACCAATTAATAACCTTTTGTTTTTTTATCTTAAAGCAATTCGATTTGTTCGCTAAAAAATGCTTTTTATTTTATAATTAGATCTAAACAGCTTTAATAATTCACCTTTCAGCAAAATAGCAATTGCACGTAAATACAAAACAGATTCGGGATTAAGAAATCCGAAGATTTCAAAGTTATAATCCAAACGGTCAAGCCATTTTTCAGCAAATATATCGCTCGTAAAATCATTTAACCTATCAAATCTAAATAAAAATAATGCCGGCATAATTAATAACATATTAAAAACTGAAATAAGTATAATGCTAGTTAGTAATATTTTCTGATATATCGTTGACGAGTATTAAAATAATATATATAATAATAATAAGTTTTTTTTTTTCTTATAATTAACAATTTTTCTTTCAGATATATTGCTGTTGCTAATACGAATCTTTTCGTATTTTTCTTTTTACCTTTAAAAATCGGTATTTTCGCGAATATTTCGAATAATAACTTTTGTATTATGATTTCTTCTTTTTCCGAAGTCTCTAAATAAAAAGCTTTTTCCCTCCAAGTTGTATTTAGCAAATTCTTTCCTTTTTATATAAATAAATCACGTGCTTACCCACACAATTCCAGATGGATTTTGTTAAAGTCTTTGTTTTTCTTTTTATCGTGTTATTGGCGTCATATTAATAATCGAGTATATATGCAGAAAAAGCAATGTTTTTTGCAATAAAAAAAAGAAATCAAAAGCCTTGTATTCGAATCCCTGCGTAGATCACCAAAAGAATAAGTCAAAATAGTTTTTTGAAATCGGAAATATATTATTCTAAAAAAGTAAAAGTCTCAGAAAAGTTTAAATACAGATTGTGCGAGTCCGTACCCTTAGTCTCGCTTAATGCCTCAGGCCACAACAGCCAGGCACTGATCCCACGTGATTAGAACATTAAACGTGTCTGCTTATTCATCTGTTTACACAATAAGAAATAAGCAGTCTTTGGCCATGGTGAATCAACAGACAATAAACGTTACCGATCGAGCATGGTTTAATGGGAGAAGGTGCAGAACTCCGAGCTGTCTGTATGCGGTAGTCATCGTGAAAATTGTGATCCACATTAACTAGCAGCTATTGCTGTTAAGCCTGATACAAGAAATTCAGAGGATTTTGGTCTACTTGAAAAAGCTCAAGTTTTTGATATTTGCTTATTTTATGGCACTTTGAATCTTTGGGACAGAATCTCAAAGACTGGGTTATCTATCCTACAATTCGAGCTGCACCCCTAAACCTACAACTCATCTTTCTTAGTCGTTGCTTCACTTTTAACCTCTGCCTCTGGCGATTCATTCTTCGTGTTCTTCTGCTCCGCCACAACAGGTAGCCCCTTGCGCTTCCTGTCCACCGCCGCAATCTCATCATCATAGACCGTCCACTCCGGGACCTGCCTCCTCGCGCGATCCAACTTAGGTTCCTTGGTTTGCGGATTGTTGCACAGATCGATTGTCTTCGCATCCTTCAGGCTCTCGTCACTACACCACGTCTCACACCAAAGCCACTCTTGCGGTAGGCTATGAATTGGTAGGAGCGACTGCATGTGATTAGGCAGATCTTGGTCCAAGTTGGACAAGCTGTTAGGGTCGGCTGATAACTGGTGGTACTGTTGTCGGAGACGGTCGCCGGCGGCAATTTGGCGGAAGCGGTGCAAATCAACGACGTAGAGGGCTGAGATGTGGTACGGGAGTCCACGGAGGAATTTCGCCCAGTACCCTTGTTTCCAGAAGCGGAAACCTTCCATTTCAGTGCGGGAGTCGCACATCGGCGTAAAGCCGTATGGCGCCCCCTTGAGGTCGTGATTCACGAGCTCAATCATGTCAGTCCGCACGATCTGGTCGGCATCGACGAAGATGACTTTGTCAAGCGAGAGGGGGAAGAGTACGTCGAGGAACAGGATCTTGTAGCCCCAGATTTCGCGCTGCTTCTCGGTCTGCGCGCGCAGCCAGTGTGGCCATTTGTAAGTGACCATTTCGTACTGGAAACCGTATTCTGCGGCTAGGTAGGGAATGAAGTCTTTGAAGGACGGTGAGAGGAACTGCTCGATGAACCAGAATTTTACCGTGTGTTTCGTGTGCTTCATAACGCTGACCATCATGATGTTCAGCATGCGTTCGTATAGATGGCCGCTGGCAACGGAGAAGATGTTGATTTCTGCATGTATCTGCTTGTCGACGGCACCCTTGCTTCTCCCAAGGATCCCTTGGGCGAAGTTCAGCCCGCGAGAGACGAAGTCCGTCTTCGAGTCGGTCTTGGTCTCGAGGACATCTTCGTGTTCCATACCGGGCTTGCGCGATATGCGTGGATAGAGAGTGGCACCTTTGAAGCTCATCAGGACAACTTCTGTATTTTCGTCGCCTGCAGTCGGGCTCCATCCCTTGGATCCAACACTATCGATGTTGAAAATCTCAGCGCTCCTGCCTTCAAGAAGGCCAATCTTGTAGTAACCTGGGTTTGCTTTGAATTGAAGATAACCCAAATTAGACATTATGATCGTGTCCGCGGTGTGAGGGTTACGCTGCGTGCCAAGGGCGAGTTGGACACCTCTTGGAGCAGATCCGGTTGGGATCTCACGAGAATGTCCTTCAATAAGAATGTTCTCAAGCTCGTACAATGCTTCCACGTTTGTCTTGATAGAGCTGAGTTTGATGTTGTCTAAATCGTAGACAGAGACTTTGGGAGCCACGAGCCAGGCTGGTGGAATGTCCATACCCATGTTCAATAATGCTTCTTGTGGAACACCAGTAAAGGTTGCGCTAAGAGACTCCAAAGCCCCGGCTCCATCAAATTTCGGCTTTGAATCAAGGACGTACCGATAGAAGCGCTTGACGGGAAGCTCCTGCAGACCATCTCTGGGGTTGAGGAAGAGTTTTATGTAGACCCCATTGAGTTCTGAGAGTACCTTCAGAAGAGGCACCCACTTTTGGCCCAGTTTACTTGCTGGATCGAGGAGGACAGTAAGTTGTATGCTTGCAGTCGATGCATGGCCAGTCTCAATGGCGGTGTGCGTAGATTTCCAGGCATCGAATTGACTCATCCGAAGAGTGGACGCCTGCTCGAAAATCCCATCTGGCGTGTCAGAGATGGCGGAAATGGCAACTAGTGACGAGATTTTGGCTGCTGCTAAAGGAGTTGCGACATTGCCTTGCAGTCCCAAGTCCTCGGAAGCAGCATAGATAGGCGTGATTCGCTTTAAGCGCTCATACGAAAGAAGTTGATCGAAGTCACTCTCATCGAAGTCTGAGTCTACTGGAATAGGCCCTGCCAGACGACCGTTTAAAAGTACAGCATTTTGACCGTGAAGAAGGCCAAGAGACTTGACCACAGCATCTCCTCCACGCCAGTACTCGACAGCATGCTGCTGAATTTCCTGACCTGCAGTAGCCAAATCGGATGACAGGACAGCTGTGAGATCACTGATACTTGAGAGTGCTTTGTTTGCATTGTGCTTGTAAACGTCGGAGCTGAGGCCTGACTCGGTCTTTTCTGAGGCTGGGTTGTGCACAATAACTAGCTCAACAGACGGATTTGCTTCGCGGAATGTAGCAGCTGATGTGAGAAGTTTCTCGCCTGCTTTAGACTCCAAATCGGCAATCAAAATCATGTGCGCCCAGTCCGACTTTGCGGACGAAGGATCTGCCTTGATGCGAGGCAATAGCTCTAGAATTTCTTGATTCTCACCATACAGCTTGTTCATATCAAAAAAATTGAGTGTCTTTTCATCCTCGGGAACGACCAGTGAATTTCGGCGGGCTGAGGCCTGTAGCAGGAAGTGACCAGGGAGCCAGCTTTCTTCATCAAATTTTTTTTCGAAAATACCCTCTTGAATAATTAGAAGATCCTTAGAGATCTGCTGACTCATAGTCTGAAGCCAGCTTTCGTCTCGAGGAATGGCGACGCCATTGACGAACATAGGCGGAATTTTGCTGTCCGCGGCAAGTCGTTTCACCCATTTCTGGGCTGCTTCAACTTGGCCCTTGTAGTTTTCTGGCTCAAGAACATCCTGGAGAGTAAGAACTGTTTTACCGTTGCGCGCTGTACGATTTTCAATCGCGGTCTGGAAGTGTGAAGCTTTCGGAGCCAGAATCTTCTGAGTTGTGTATGCAGCTTCGAGATAAGCGATTGCAGCTGAGATTCCGTAGGTATCCAGCAAGTGATACATTACCTTGGCGTGTCCTAGAGAGTCGGGAGAATTCGTAAGAGGCACAAGTCCAAAACGCAGAGTGATCTTTCTTTTCACGAAACTCGAAAGAGTGTCAGCCACCAGCAGCACATCTTCTGGATTGGTAAAATCGATTGGCAAGATCAAATTGAAGCAATCTCTTCGGCATGTCGGTAGTTGCCCAGGATAAACTCGCTGAAGAAGCTACACAATTAGCATTGGAATTGAAGAATGACAGGGCTTAACATACAGCACTAAGCGAATTGGACCATCCGCTGTATCGTTTGTCCTTTTCGAGGTTGTTCATCCAAATGATTGCGTTTCCTCCTTCAATGTCATCTCTCCAGTCAAATCTTGGTGGTTCGCTTTCGGCCTTCGTCAAGGCGATTTGAGGGTGTGATAACAACTCAATAGCTTGAGGACCAGTGAGGCCGAGCTCTCTAAGCCCATTGATGAGCTTTCGTTCCCTTCGAAAAGTGTCTAGCAGGTCAAGGGCTTCCATTTGTCGATCAGTGATTTGAAGGCCGTTCATCCACACGATGTTCTTTCCCGCAGGTGCGAACTGGTCACGATTGAACTCATGCTCGGCAGCAAAATCCTTGGAGACATTGTGGGAGGCAACGGCACTGGAATACTTGGGAAAGTCCTGTGACAACTTTACAAGCGAGTCCAGAGGATTGTCACTTTGCATGATGAAACTCGAAGCTTTCAGGCCAAGCGAGAACAGTTCTGAAGACGAGAGTGGTTTGAGATCGGCAAACTCTTCGTCCTCAAATTTGACTTCTCTCTCGGGGATTGCACTAGCAGTCTTACTCTCGCTTTCCTCGCGATCATCAATCACAATGTAGTCAGTCCGCTTGAGAGCAAGCTCCACGCCGTACCCGGGGATGATGAGTGGTTTGTCATCAGCTGTCATTGGTTTTCGGTGCCGGACGCGATATGAGGTCTTCCCCTGCCGAGCTGT
The DNA here is from genome assembly GCA_009599575.1 of Blumeriella jaapii. Taxonomy (NCBI): domain Eukaryota; kingdom Fungi; phylum Ascomycota; class Leotiomycetes; order Helotiales; family Drepanopezizaceae; genus Blumeriella; species Blumeriella jaapii. The sequence goes on along the minus strand of VWND01000090.1, from coordinate 15,737 downwards.
CTTTACCAAGGTTTTATGGAACTGTCCAAAGCTCGGAGAAGTGATATCGGCATAGAGGATAGAAGCGGGGGCTGAAGGATCGCCCAGCACTCGGTCGAATTGCAACTCCTGCATCTGCCTAGCAACCAGTAAGTAAGGCAGTGAACTTCACACGGGAGTCGACTAGCTTACGAGTCTCCGACGATTCTACCATGTGCGGCATCAAGTGCCGGCGAACAAAATTGCTTCCCATCGAACAGCACCCAGACCGGGCAAGATGTATCTTGCTCCTCTTTCAAAGATGGCTCTACTGCTGTGTGATAGTATTGGTAGTGTGCTTCGATCCGTGGCGCAGAGGCGCGCATGGACAACGCAAACTGCCATGAGGAGAGAGTTTCCGGATGCACCATGTGGCCATCGTCTTTAAGCACTTGAGCAAATGTCTCGTACAGTTCTTTGTCCGTGGAGGCCTTCGAGAAGTGACCCTGCGCAATCCGGTCGAGAAGGGGGAAGTAGGACGTAGCATTCTCGTAGGCTGCAGTTTCTCTATGCCCCATTAGCAAGTGGTCATTGGGCGCATGGGGTTCGGGCATGTCTACACAAGCTCCAGAAGGTACGGCGCCGCGGAAAAGGAGGCTTTCAATGCCACATTGATAGACGGGCTCGCAGACACGCAGAGAGAACGGAGGTATGCAGATGCCAGGAGAGCTCCTGTCAAGCTCCACGGCATGCTGCGAAGGGCCATCTTGGGTGATGCTTGGGGGGTTCTCGCGCGGTTGTGGTCGCTTCTCGGAGAGATTGGGGTGCAGAGTGCCTCTGTGAGCGAATGCTTGTGTGAACGATGTCGCTGTCCGCCAGCGGAGGGGGAAAGAGATTCGAGGCCAGTATACCAGGAGGCAGAACAATCGAGGGCAACACTGCGAGGCTGAGGCTGGATTCTCTCTTGATGCCACTTTGGCCACAGCCCATCTCGCGCTAGAGATCTTAGTCGAGAGCTGAGCTCTCGGTGACGTGCAGGGGGTCAAATAGCGGCTCCTGCCTCAGGCCTCAGGCCTCCGCCATTGTGAACAACTCGCAATTCACGGCTTCCGCATCACACAACCTCCTCCATCTTCGACCCTCTTTGAAGCAGTTCGGAAAAACACCCTCACCCCAAGAACTGCTGCGGCTTACTACGTTTCTGCAGCGACGAGACTGACCACAAGGACTCCCGCCGCCTGCCGTCCTTCATGCGAGAGACATAGCATCTTCCCTTCGCAGCGTCGTCAAGATGGCATCCACTTCTTCGCCCAACATGCTCACAAAGGTGTGTGTGGAGCTCGAATGGTGGAGAGGACCGCAGGTTCTGCACGCATGTCATTGCTAACCCTTGGGTAGTTCGAGTCCAAGTCTTCGAGAGCAAAAGGCATTGCATTCCATCCCAAAAGGTGCGCCCCGTTGCCTTCTGCGCGCGCCTGCCCAGCTAACCGTCGCCAGACCGTGGATTCTGGTGTCTCTGCACTCGTCCACGATCCAGCTATGGGACTATCGCATGGGGACCCTGATTGATCGGTTTGAGGAGCACGATGGGCCGGTCCGAGGCATCGACTTCCACAAGACGCAGCCTCTTTTTGTTTCTGGCGGAGATGATTACAAGATCAAGGTCTGGTCGTATCAGACCCGCAGGTGTCTGTTCACCTTGAACGGACATCTGGATTACGTTCGCACCGTGTTTTTCCACCATGAGCTCCCGTGGATCATCTCCAGCTCCGATGACCAAACCATTAGAATTTGGAACTGGCAGAACCGATCGTTGAGTAAGTCTACCGGCACGTCCTTTCCGGAGGCTTGCTAATCAGGTCTCAAAGTCTGCACAATGACTGGTCATAATCACTACACAATGTGCGCCCAGTTCCACCCCAAGGAGGACCTGATAGTTTCGGCTTCCCTGGACCAATCTGTGCGTGTCTGGGACATTTCTGGTCTGCGAAAGAAGCACTCTGCTCCAACAACGATGACGTTCGAGGATCAGATGTCGAGAGGGAACCAGAACCAGGCGGATATGTTCGGAAACACAGATGCTGTGGTCAAGTTCGTGTTGGAGGGACATGACAGAGGTGTAAATTGGGTCGCCTTCCATCCTACGTTGCCCTTGATTGTCTCGGCCGGCGACGATAGACTGGTGAAGCTATGGAGAATGAGCGAAACGAAGGCATGGGAGGTTGATACTTGCAGAGGACATTTCCAAAATGCTTCAGGATGTTTGTTCCACCCCCACCAGGATTTAATACTGTCAGTAGGTGAAGACAAGACGATTCGAGTCTGGGACCTCAACAAGCGGACTTCTGTCCAGTCATTCAAGAGAGAGAATGACAGATTCTGGGTCATTGCCGCTCACCCAGAAATCAATCTTTTCGCTGCTGGACACGACAATGGAGTTATGGTCTTCAAGCTGGAGCGAGAGAGACCAGCCTCAGCCTTTTACCAAAATAACCTGTTCTTCATCACCAAGGATAAGCACGTTCGCTCCTACGATTTCCAGAAGAACATTGAAAGCCCAACCCTGTTGACCTTGAAGAAGCTTGGCAGCCCGTGGGTTCCACCTCGGTCCCTGTCCTTCAACCCGGCGGAGCGAGCTATCCTTGTCACTTCCCCAGCTGACGGAGGCTCCTATGAGCTGATCAACCTACCTCGAGACGGCTCTGGTGATACCACTGACACGAAACGTGGGCAAGGAAATTCGGCTGTGTTCGTCGCTCGTAATAGGTTTGCCGTTTTCACTGCTGCCAACCAGCAAATCGACATCAAAGATCTCTCGAACTCCACTACCAAGACCATCAAACCTCCCACCGGAACCACTGACATTTACTTCGGGGGAACTGGAAATCTCCTCCTAATTACTCCAACCGCCGTTCATCTCTATGATATTCAACAGAAGAAGTCAACAGCCGAGTTGGCTGTCAGTGGTGTCAAGTACGTTGTTTGGTCCAACGATGGGTTGTATGCCGCGCTCCTCAGCAAGCACAACGTCACAATCGTCACCAAGACTCTGGAACAAGTCAGTACCCTTCACGAGACTATCCGGATCAAAAGTGCGACCTGGGACGATGCTGGTGTTCTTCTCTACTCTACCCTCAACCACATCAAATACACGTTGCTCAACGGCGATAACGGTATTGTCCGCACCCTCGACCAAACAGTATACCTTGTGCGGGTCAAAGCACGAACCGTCTACTGCTTGGACCGAAATGCGAAGCCGAAGATCCTGAACATTGATCCTACGGAATATCGATTCAAGCTTGCGCTTGTCAAGCGAAATTACGAAGAAATGCTCTCAATCATCAAGAACTCTAGCCTTGTCGGCCAAAGCATTATCTCGTATCTGCAAAAGAAGGGATATCCCGAGATCGCCCTGCAGTTTGTCCAAGACCCACAAACACGATTTGAGCTTGCAATTGAATGTGGTAACTTGGATGTTGCAGTTGAGATGGCCAAGCAATTGGACAGACCCAAGCTTTGGTCAAGGCTAACTACAGAGGCTCTCGCACACGGCAACCATCAAATCGTTGAGATGACCTACCAGAAGCTGAGACAATTTGACAAGCTCTCATTCTTGTATCTTGCCACCGGAGACGAAGCTAAGCTCACACGCATGGCGAAGATTGCAGAACGCCGTAACGATTTCACGGCTCGGTTCCAGAATGCGTTGTACCTCGGAGACATCAACGATCGAATAGCTATGTTTAAGGAGATCGACCTCTGTAAGTGCTTGCATCAGGCGCAGCTTTCACCACTCTTGCTAATATTCACAGATCCACTCGCATTCATGACCGCTAAGGCTCATGGCCTAGACGACGAATGCGACTCCATACTAGAGGCAACTGGCCTTACTGAAGAACAGATCACTCTCCCCGCAATCGGCTCTCCTCTTTCTCCTCCGAAGCCAGTCGTCTCCACTTTCAAGGCCAATTGGCCTACGAAGGCAACATCCCAGTCATTCTTCGAGAAAGCACTTCTTGGCCAAGTCGAGGGCCTATCCTTAGAAGATGAGCCTGCGACGGTGTCGAACGGCTTTGGTTTCGACGAAGCTGACGATGAAGCTGGTGCTAAGCGAAATGGCACTCTTGTCGAGGTCGATGATGACGAGGATGGAGGAGGATGGGATATGGGCGACGACATTGTTCCGGAAGTGGAGAGTGACTTCGTCAACGTCGAAAGTGCTGAGGCAGGGGGTGCGGGCAGCAGTGAAGCAGACTCTTGGGCTCGCAATTCCCCGATCGCTGCGGATCACGTGGCTGCTGGCTCCTTCGAGACTGCTATGCAGATGCTGAACAGACAGCTTGGTGCAGTCAACTTCGCTCCTCTGAAGCCACGCTTCTTGGAAATCTACTCGGCCACAAGAACATTCATTCCCGCTTCTGCTAATCTTCCTCCTCTGATCAACTACGTCCGCCGCACCGTCGACGAGACTGACCCCCGAAATGTCCTTCCCATCATTCCTCGGGATCTTGAGTCACTTGCCAGTGTAGACCTTCAAAATGGATACGCTGCAATGAAGGCAAACAAGCTTCAGGATGGCGCCACCATCTTCCAGAACATACTCCATGCACTACTCGTCAATGCTGTCTCGACAGCTTCAGAAGTCGAGGACGCCAAAAAACTCATCTCCACCGCACGCGAGTACGCCGTCGCTATTGGCATCGAGCTGTCTCGACGGAACCTTGGCACCGAAGCCGAGGTTTCCAAGTCACCTGAGAAGCTCAAGCGCAGTCTAGAGCTATCGGCATACTTTACCATCCCCAAACTTGAGGTCACTCACAGAGTCCTCGCTCTCGGAAATGCAATGAAATTAGCATTTACGAACAAGAACCTCAACTCGGCATTGAGCTTCGCAAACAGGCTTCTGGCCAACCCGGGCCCAGCAAAGATGCTTGAGAACGTAAGTTGCTTCTCATCTCAGCACGAATAATTCCCATTAACAATCCTTAGGCCAAGAAGATCAAAGCCAACTGCGAGAGGAATCCTAATGACGTTGTGGAGATTGAGTTTGACCAGTTCGCCGATTTCGACGTTTGTGCTGCTTCGTACACGCCCATTTACGGTGGTTCGTCCTTCTCGGCATGTGCCTTTGACGGAAGCAAGTACCAGTCCAAGTACGCGGGAACAGTGTGCTCAGTGTGCGGTGTTTGTGAAATTGGAAAGAACGGCAGCGGGTTGAAGCTTGTTGCGTGAGGAACCGAAAGTTTTTGGAAGCTAGGGGCACCAAAAAAAGGAGTTCGGCAAAAGTAGATCGTAGTTATTTACTAGACTGCTTCAAACCTGTGACATGTATGTAGGGAGCAATTGACACCGTTGAAAGTCACGTCCGTGTTGGAGCCCCGAGTCCGTCTACCTTGAGTAGAAAAGGGCAATTCAATAACAAGATGCATAATATGAAGTCCTAGTTGGTTCATGTTTGCAGTTGTTACGCCGAAGCGCCAATGTAGATTACAAGCTCGATGTCATGTCGGCTGCTTTCCTTCTCGTGTCATGCGCTAAGACTCTCAAGATTACCTATGCTTGCTTGGTCTTGATGGAAAAGAACCCGCAACGCCACCCATGCGTTCCTTCTGTACAGCCCGCTTCCCTGCTCACACGATCGTCTCCAGCTCCCTCGCGTAGCCCAGCGTATTCTCGATGGCCAGCTGGCTGATTTCCTTCTCGTTGCCCAGCTCGTCGGCGCCGCTCTTGAGATTCTGGTTCGGGAAGAAGATGCGGCCGTCCTTGACGACCCAACCCCTATTCAGAGCGAACTCGACGACGGCGCCTTCGCTGTCGAGGAATAGGAGGTTCTTGGTTGAAGATATGGGGAGGGACGGGTAGGCGGTTTCGCTGCAGGTGGCGATCTCGGTGCGGATGTGGTTTGTGAGGATCTGGGGCTTTGTTAACGCTGTGTTCTCTCGTGTTCCCTCACTGCTTGTGATGACCCGAGACAATTGATTTGGGACCTCGGAGGCATGGGGATAACGCAATGGGGTGAAGTACCTCATTAAAGACGCCGTACTCCTCGCTCGGAACCTCTCTACTGGCCATCGCCTTCCACACCAGATCAAAGCTACCCTCTTGCAGCCACCTCTCCAGCTTGATCGGATACCCCAAGAAGCGATCGTGCTCGCAGTCCACGCCCCCCGCCATGCCCCCTCTCAGTTCCAATCCCTCCAGCTCCGTGTGAAAGGCCGCATAGTCACCCTGCGTAAGCAGCAGTAGCAGGTACAGGCCTGTAATCTTGTTCTTCTCGCTGCTAGGCGGCAAGCGCTCGGCTGGCAGCTCGTAGAACGGCGTCAGCTGGTGCACGTAGCGCGTAAACGCGCCGGGCTCCTTGGCGCGAATGGACAGCAGGGCACCGCTCTCGAAGATGTCGCGCGCGAGGCCGAGGGTCGAGCTGGGTGTGGTGGGCAGCGGCGTGAGGGCTTTGAGCTTGAGCAGCGAGAGCTTGGCGGCCGAGAGGAGCGGTTGCTGCTCGGCATAGGAGCGGCTGGCTTTCAGCTTGCGCTGGAGATCTTGGATTTCGCGTTCAGCCATTGTGGGAGGTGTAAGGTGTTCGGTGGTTGTTGTGGACTTGAGGTTGAGGTGTTGTAGGTAACTGGAGGATACGCGGCGGAAAGCGCTCGCCAAGGCCCTCTTCACGTGATGTCGACATTGGCCCGCCAGCTTCGAGACCAGCTTCTTGATCCGTCCCATCGTCGTATTCAAACTCTCGGGTTCGTCCTCCATTATGATTTTGTGGTTTCGCAATGTTCCGGCTGGAAAGATCACCTCCAACTTTATGCCATACCCAGTTGTAGGCTTACAGATTCATAACAAATCATCTGGATCATCCGCTTCGCCCTCATGACCTGTAATCTTGATCTACGGTTGTGATGTCTCATGATTATCGGCATCGACACGCTTCCTCGCTATCGACGTTTAGGCTCTCAACAACGCCTAGTCTCACATTCGATCCATGGGCTCTATGTCCTGCCCTCGGAGGTTATACCCTTCGGTGATCGAATCCTCACTCATTGCAGACCACCGCGTTTCATTTCCATTTCTCGGCTTGTTCGTTGATCGCAGACGATCGAAATTTCCTGTGACTATAGAAAACGACCTCCGGGGCAAAAAGAAGCATTACATCCCCGAGACTTGAAGTCTGACTCGTCCAAACAGACTTTCGAGTGCGTATTACATTCACATTGTCGGGGCTGGCGAAAGTGGGCAGCTCTGTAGCACCTTTTCAGTTACTGTTATGGTGTAGAAACGTGCGATGGGTTCTCTCGCTAAGCAACATCGAGTAAACAGACCGACCGAGCAGAACAAAAGAAGAAGTGAAGGAAAAAGAGAAAATCGATCGAGAGATGAGGCCAAGCATTTCTAATGGTAACAATTACGCGCAAAGTAAATACCGTGTTTTCCTTCAATCGTTCTTCTCGCCTTCTTGCTTATCCACCAGCAACGATAGCATTCGCTTAGAATCAACAAACAACCACGCGTTTGCTGCCCTCCCTCCTCTCCCTTTTTCCGCCTCATTCCTTGAAAAATGCTATCCCCTTTATCAATCGCAAAAACTAAATCGAAGACATCGAATACAGCGCAAGAAAAAAAAAAGCGACTTGGTCAAGTGGTTACGACGTCTCGTTCACACCGAGAAGGTCGTGAGTTCGATCCTCACAGTCGCTATCTTTTTTTGTTTTTCTTTTCTCTTTTTTGGCCCTTTGATCTGTTCCTAAATCCTCTTCTAGTTTACATCTCGATGATGCTTTTCAATCCTTTATTTGAAGATGGCAAGAATTCCGGGCAAAGACAAGGCAGAAGAAGCGTGCAGTTATTCTTTGATATTCAGAGTTCGCATTTATTCTCATGCATGCATGACTCCACGACTAAACAATCAAGAGTTAAACACCACCTTGCAAAACGCCGATACCCCTACCGCCCTTCCTTCCCTTCTGACCCAGGGAGCTCATATATGCGCATAAAAAATCATTTCCTCGTACATCCCATTCAAACCCGTTTTCCTTCATGATCAAACTCAAACTCAAGCTCAAGCTCAAGAACTGCCCTGCACAACTCTGAACCCGCCGCTGACTAGCTTGGTGATATCCTCGTTCTTGTGTTGCAGCAAGCTTAAAGCGTAAGCAACATCGTTCCACTGCCTCTCAGTCTCGCAGCGGGCCAGTCGGGCCGCGAGTTTGTCTGCAAGTTGCTTGGCATGTTTGTCCTATTCGGATGTTAGCGTTGATTTTGGTAAAGCGAGAAGCAGAGAATAAGGCGCAGAGAGAACGTACCTTCTCAATAAAACCCGCCAAAAACTTGATGATTCTTTTCAGCGAGTCCTCTTCCAAGTCCTTCTCCGCACTCAACAAGCTGAACATGTCGACAAAGTGATTGTAGACAGCATTATCTTTCGTACTCAGCTCCGTAAAAAACACGCGACTGAGATCCGCAATCCTCTTGTCATCGTCTTCGAGGCATTTAGCCATTTCCCCTAATTGACCCTTGACCTTGACTTGACCTGCTAAAATCAGGAAAGTCAATGTCATAAGACAGGTGCGCTTTACGCTAGCGTCTTTATCGTTCAGACGGCGATACAGAAAGTCGGTATTCTCGTCAATGAGGTGGTTGAAGCAAACGGCCATATCACCGAGGGCAATGACAACGTTGGAGCGAGTGATAGGGTCCTTGGAGCGCTCGAGAATGGTGATGAGGAGCGGTAGGTTAGTCTCGCAGTACTCGGAGCTAACGCACATGAGCTTTGCTAAGCAAAGAGTCGCTGCGGCCTGCAGATTGCGATCTCTGTACGTGGTGTTGTTGGAACAGATTTCAGAGACAAGAGGTCCGAAGTTGGCGAGGAGCGAATGCTCGCCGTACAGCAACTCACGCTCACGGATATGGGACATGGCTTCTGTGAAGTCGTCCTCTGTTGTGCCTCCAATTGCGTCGAGGTCATCGGCAGCTTCCTTGGCAGCTTTGTCGACTGGAGCATCTGTAGATGGTTTGTTCTTCTCGGCCTCTGCCTTCCGGCGCTTGAAATCGAGTTCGCAGAGTTCAAGGTGGACAATTTGCTTGATGGCGACATGGCCAACGATGAATAGAAGCTGAGAAAGAGCGATTGACCCCTTGAGTTTCGATTCTGGCTCCGTGGGAGTTTCTGGTGGCGGCGATGTCATCTTCGCATCCTCTCCCTGAGGCTCCTCGGGTTCGGGGATCTTCTCGGTACGTTTGGTGAAGACATACTTCGTCTTTCGTCGCAAGATCTCGGAGCAGAGTGTATCCGGATGCCTCGACAAAGTGTAGATGGCATTAATGGCTTGTTCGGCAACTCCGTACCACTCTTTGTTGTCAGACTCGATCTCAATGATGGCTCCAAGTTTCAGCAGGACAGCATGATCATTGGTAAGCTTTGAAGGCTGCACCGTGATTTCCTTTGCTTGTCGTCCCGTGGGGTTGATACGTCGAAGTGCTATGCAAGTATACTTGGCGAGCTGAAGATCTGAGCGTCCTAGACTTCCCAGGCCTATCCTCAGCATCGTCTCCATCTCTCCTACGACAATCTCGGGCTTGGCGGTAGCTAGCATTCCAAGGACAATGATGGCCCCCCGTCGTTGACTCTTGGAAATTTCTCGTTTCTGAACACCGTATACTTGCCAAAGCTTCTGCACAACAAGCTCGGAAATATGGTTCGCCTTCATCATGGTGCTCAACAATTGCTCCAAGGATGTCAGTTCTGCTGGCGCGGCCCCAAACGTCAAACTGATCATGTTCCTCGCGATGTAGTTCGCGGCATCGTTGGCACTGTATGAGTCCGGCGCTTCGAAGAACAGACGCTTATAGCACTCGATCAGATGGTTCTGGACGCCCTTGCCTTCGTCGCTGTTACCCTTGGTCCAGATCAGCCGCAACATGCGTCTAATGCCCAATTTATTCTGCTCGATGTTGTAAGCATCCCCAATCTCAAAATACTCCATCGCCTCAATGACTTCGCTCTTGTTCTTGGAGCCCAAAAGTTGACAGATAATTGTGGTCGCTCCGTGCAGGACCTCAATGAACTTCAACGCCTCGACATAGTATCTTCTGGTCAAGGTAAGCTTGTTAATAGCTTCCGAGGTGGCGGCATCCTCCTGAGCTTTTTGAATCGCAGCCATCTTCTGTTCATCACTCATTGGCTTCTGCGGCGAGTCAGAAGTGAGGACGGTAGCATCGTCCAACAATGCGGTATCCACATTCTCGTTGGCCTTCGCACCTTCGGCGAGTCCTGGGGTTTCCGCCGGGGGTTTCAGGGCATTCAGCTCCGCATCTACAGCATCCAATCGAGCATTCCACTCCTTCAACGAAAGCTGAGATCCGTGCATGATACTGAACGGGTGGGTCTTGATCAGAGTTCCGAGCAGTTTGACGGCGTTTCGACGGACGTTGCTACTCTTATCCTCCAGACTTCTCGCCGCAAGTTCTGCTGCCTTTTGTCTTCGTTTTGGGAACTTCTGGTCAAGATCGCAAAGCTTGATATACACCTGAATCGTTCTGCATCGGCAGTATGGGTTGATATCCAAGAACCTCTCCTCTAAAACGTCAAAGAAGGCATTCAACTGCGACCGATAGTTGTCGCCACGTTCTTCCTGCTTGCTGAGATCAGCCACCAAGTTCCCACAGACTTCGATCAGTGCACATCGAAGAGCGTAAGACTCGCTGTCCAACTGCTTTGCTAACATGGTCATTTGCTTGATAACTAGTCTTGGGGCCAGCTCCGAAAGCTTGACGACGAAGGCTGAGACAGACTTTGGACCTTTCGTGTCATTACTGTTGAATTCCTTGTTACTCAGCTCTCGAAGTATCTCGTCTGCAAGTTGCGGGTAGTCGTATTGCTCCGAGAGAATGTGCAGAAACTCGGCCATCGGCTCCGCCAGGTGCTCGAAGTACGTCAAGTTTTGGACGATGGATATTTGTGCAGCTGGAAGGACTCAGTCATAGTTCTCGGCCGTGAAAGCGCCTTCTTACCGTAGCCATGTCCATGATGCTTGACCGCTATACACAGAACCTTGAAGGCGTGCATTCGGATCGCGGTATCCTTGACCCTCTGCTCGCTCTCCAGAACCATGTAGATCGGCCGCGTGAACAACCCGATGAACGTGTCTCGCTCGGAAGTGGTCAAGAAAATTTTGGAAAGCTTCAACTTCAGAACCTTGCACATGGTATCCAGGGCCGTCTGTAACTGCGCACTCGAGTCCCAGTTGCCGTCTTTATCCTTGCCAGCCGTCTTCGCTTTCGCGCCCTTTCCTCTCCCTCTGGCAGCCGGCGCTGAGCTCGACTTCTCTGCAGCTTTGGTCTCGACGGCCGCAATAGTCCACTGCAACAAGAAGCCGAAGACTTCCAGCAATTGCTTGTGGTGGGAGATCAGCTCCTGCTCGTCCGACTCGAGATCATTGTGAATGACATCCGCCTCGGAAGACAGGCCAGACACGACGAGGTCGAGGATCTTGGAGAGGGCATGTGTGGGAAGCACCGACGCAGATCTAGAGAGTTTGAAGAGTTCAGAGTCCGGTTCTGATACGTAGTTCTGGGATGAGAGAAGAGAAATGGGGGCACACTTGAGTAGGAATTGTAGGGAGTCGAAGGTGGAGCTTCGCGTGATGGCATCGGGGCTTTCGGCTACGGAGTCCACGATCGGGTGGAGGACTGTGTTTATGAGGGAGTTGGTGAGGGCTTCGGGGTCGTTTTCGCAGTCGACGAGATGGGAGTCTGCTTCGGGCGTTGCCACGGTCGCGGGGTCGCTCATGTAATGCTTGAGGGCATCGTTGATATCGAAATTGATGCTGTCCATGGTGGCGATGGTCGGGGCAGGTTCTGCGGCGCACAGCCAGACATCAAGAAGCGTGTGGTCGTCGGTGTCGTCGGTGTCGTCAGCGTAAAGTAAACAAAGTGTTGACTAGGGAATCCGCGGTTTTTGTTTTCTTCGCGTCTCCTTCGGGGCTAGTGGGGCGGCCCGATGTCAACACCCGACCTCGAATGCGCTTCGACCCAAACAACTTGTCATTGCGACCTGCTCACCTCTGCCATTTCGCGTTCTCCGAAGCTTGATCGCAAGTCTGCATCTTCTGGCAGCTGGTGGGCAAGCCGTACCATCATGACGACGACGCTTCGCCCCCGGAATGGGAGCGTGAAATCTTTCGCGATTCACCACGACCAGATGGACGGCCGCGAAGAGGACCACGACATGGACGACTCGAGGATGGAGGAGCCCGAGGAGGACGACGATGCATACTCGGATACCTCGGAGGAGAGCGACGGGACGATAGACCCTGCGGTGCAGGAGGATATGGACAAGTTCCAGGAAACGTTCAAGGGGATCAAGAACCGATACCGACTGATCAATCGCATTGGAGAGGGTGTGTTGCTCGATAGCCTCTCATTTCGTCGCTGCTAACGTTGCCCAGGGACCTTTTCCACGGTGTACAAGGCCGAGGATCTGGAATACGACAAGTTCGAGAACGAGTGGGACAGGGAGGAGAAGGAGAATGCCCAGTGGATGCCACCCCCGAAGCAAGAGCGCAAGGCGCGGTCCATGTCCGAGGGGGACGAGGACAGCCAGCTACGCCGACGTCCCAAATACGTGGCCATCAAGAAGATCTACGTCACCAGCAGTCCCGCGCGCATCCTCAACGAGCTGGAGCTCCTCAACGACCTCCGCGGCTTCGACTCGGTCTGTCCGCTCATCACGGCGTTCCGCTCGACAGACCAGGTCGTCGCCGTGCTCCCCTACTTCCGGCACACGGACTTCCGCGAGTACTTCCGTAAGATGACGGTCCCGGAGATGCAGATCTACTTCCGCTCGCTCTTCCAGTCCCTGGCCGCCGTGCATCTCAAGGGCATCATCCACCGCGACATCAAGCCCACGAACTTCCTCTACGAGCCCGACAAGAAGCGCGGCGTGCTCGTCGACTTCGGGCTGGCGGAACGCGAAGGCACCGATGCCAAACCGTGTCTCTGTCAAGAGCACCCCAACGAGCGCAAACGCCGCGTGCAGACCAGCGTCGCTGCCCACACGGGGCCCTCGAACGGCTACCCGAAGAACGACTCGCGGCCCTCGCGGCGCGCGAACCGCGCCGGCACGCGCGGGTTTCGGGCGCCCGAGGTGCTGTTCAAGTGTACCGACCAGAGCACCAAGATCGACATCTGGTCGGCGGGCGTGATCCTGCTCACGATCCTCTCGCGGCGCTTCCCCTTCTTCAACTCGGCCGACGACGTCGAGGCCATGATCGAGATCGCGACCATCTTTGGCACCAAGCGCATGAAGTCGTGCGCGTACCTGCACGGCGCCGTCTTCGAGTGCACGATCCCGACGATCGGCAGCGCGGGCTTCTCGCTCGAGAAGATCATCCTGTGGTCGACGTGCCGGAACGACAGCGGGAAGAACGGCGCCGAGGAGCCGCTGACGGACGAGGAGATGCTGGCCGTGCGGTTCCTGGAGAGGTGTTTGGACCTGGATCCGAACCGGAGGATCAGTGCCGAGGAGGCGCTGGCGCATCCGTTCTTGAAGGAGGCGGGGACCGGGGGGACGATGGGTATACCGACGATGATGAGATACAGATGCAGTGAGGTGACGAACCGCTGCGAGGCGTGACGATCCATGTCAGGTCCGACGGACAGGCACGGGACATGAGGAGTCGCTATCACAGGGCCAGAGATGCCGCACAGAAGCACAGGCTTTCTTCGCATCAGCTACGGCGTTTCTCTTGGGCGGTAGGGCAGGGCAGGCAGGTAACGCATACGGTTGGCGTTAAATTCCTTCAAGTTGCGGTGCACTGTACATAGATTATTCTTAATGAGCTAGCTAGCTGTACGTATGTAAGTACCTAGGTAATGTAGGTATGAATGTAATGTATGTACATACGGGCACTATTTTGACGGGTTGAGGTACGATGATATGCATCTGGGGTCGGTCGGTCTGTTTTATTGTACTGAATGGGGGGGGTTACTATTTACAAGCAAGCGAGCAGCAAATCTTTCTGATACGATTTTGGGGATTTTATTATTTCACTTTTTCATCTTTCACCTTTTCACCTTTTTGGCTTTTCACCTCTTCGAAATTTCACCTTTCACCTTTCATCTTTTCGCCTTTCATATCTTGAAGTTCTGATAGTGCTTTTCAAGATTACAAAGGAGCTGCGATACCGCGGGATCAGAGACCCGGGATATGCGTATTAAAAGAGCTTTTCCCCAATCGTGGTTTTTACTTTTTTAATACATATATACTTTGTAATCTTCAAAATCATCGAAGGCCTTTTAGTTTCTAGTTTCTGCTCATTGTTCGTTTTCTTTTATTAGGCCTATTGATCATACCACGTTTGCGTTTTATAAACACGCGATTGACAGGTTAAATTTGTGACCGGTGCCGTATGCACAATCCTTGGGTTTAAACCCAGAGCTTTACGCTTTTTTTATATACTGACGGACCATCGCAAAGGGCGGTGAAGGGCGTAGTCGACAGCAGCAGTAGCTGTACTAATACGAACTGCTTTCGGGATCGTACTTTTTATATTTAAATCCTTAGCTTAGCACGTCTCCGTACCCCTCGGGAGGTCCTAGAAAGGCAGCCTAGTTATGGCTGCACTCCGCTAGACGTTAATCAATACTACTACTACTACTACTACTACCTTTCACCTCTTCACCTCTTCACCTCTTCACCTCTTCACCTCTTCACCTCTTCACCTCTTCACCTCTTCACCTCTTCACCTCTTCACCCTTCTCACCTTCCGTTACCCATTCACCCATCTAGGTATGTACCTCTATACTCCCTAGCACAATCCGGCCCGAAAGCAGATCGCTTTCCCACTCATACCGTCTGTACCATTTTTTACACAAGAACCGATAGATTAGGCTATGCCTTTTTTATCTATGTACACAAATATAAATTCATATTTACACATATACATACACACCTATATACATATACACATACATACATGAACATATACACACATATACATATACACACATACATATATACAAACATCCCAACAAACATACAAACAACTCACCAACCCAGTGCTGTGCTTTTGAACCTTGAAACCATCCAGCTTACCAATCTAGTACTTATACCGTACAAGCAGCCTTAGATATCGTTCCGTTTCGTAGTACAGTGCAGTATATCACAGTATTTCCGCTCGCGAACCAACCCTTATAGTTCAACCCAACCCAATCAACCATCCGTCCAAAACAAGCTCATTCATTTATCTCTCCATCCTACTCCCCTAGGCTTTTTCTTGCTTTTCCTTCTTCTCTTTTCTTTTTTTTCCTCGTCTTTTTATCTTTCTTTCTTTCTTACTTTTCTTCCTCCTTCTTTTCTTCCTCTCTTCTTCTTCTCTTCTTCTTCTCTTTATTTCGTTTACTTTTTTTTCTTTTCTACCTCCTCCTTTTTCCCCTTTCTTTCCCTTTTCTCCCATTTCTTATAACGGTTCACCTTTTTTGCCTTTTTCCCTTTTACTTTCTTTGCTCGCGTAATGCTTTTTCCAGTCTTCTGGTATATCTTTCATCAACTATAAAAACCATTTGTATATAAAAGGCCTTTTCTTTTAGCAACTTTTGCTTTTCTTACTTGTTAATAATTTTTTTTTTTTACAAAGCTGAAAACTTGTTTTCTTTTATATTATGTAAACGTGGCGATCTGAGTTAATCAATCTCAGCCTTCTGACTAACAAAATCGTCACACTTTTTCCTTTTCTTGCTTTCCTTTTCCTTCCCCCTTTTGTTTTTTCTTTCCATTCTTCTTT
>VWND01000089.1:107500-217385 GCA_009599575.1 Blumeriella jaapii | reverse complement strand
AGAGAGACAGAGAGAGACAGAGAGACAGAGAGACAGAGAGAGACAGAGAGACAGAGATTTAAAATACACCCTAGACTTCTGCTTTTTTCTTTTGCCTCTTCTTCTCTTCTCCTTCTTTCCTTCTCTCTCCCTCTCTCCTTCTCTCTCCCTCTCTCCTTTTCTCACCCACACGTATGTACAGTACCTACCTTGGTATATCTTTCCCACCACCGACCGCCACTTCAGTATTCTCTCTTCGTACAATCCCGTTTCCGGAACGCTTCAAATCGGGCGTATGTACAAAAGGCGAGACACTCCAACGCTAGCCCTCTGCTCTGTTAAATTCAGGATCGGCTCTGTGACTTCCCAAGCGCTGAACATTGTAGGAATGAAACTGATTTGCACGGAGCGAGCTGAGCTGGGCTAGAAGAGAAAAGAGAAGGGAAAGGCGGCTTTGTATGACTGGGAACGTGGAGGCGCTGATTTGGATTGCCTTGATTTGAATTGGACGGAAGAGCAGGGGCGGCGTTTCTCGTGCCAGCGCGAAGACGAAGGTAAGCTCGTGAAAAGGGTCGATGAATCCCAGAGCAGGAAGCTGGGAATCGCACGTACAGTAGAGTACCAATCAATCAATCAAAACGGAGACCTTGAGCTAGGCGGGACTGGGCTGGGCTGGGTGAGCCTGGAACACACCGCAATACCTACTCTGCACTCAAAAGGGCTGTGGAACGCTAATTCACACTCCCATTGTTGCGTCGATGTACATACAGTACCTGGGTACATAAACGTGAAGTAGGCGGAGGCGTAAGGCGCTATAATTAGAAACGGCGCCGGTACACGAAAACCATCGCGCTTCTTGCGGTGGCGTGTAAATAGACGCAGGCTAGGCGAGCTGGCGAACGTCTCCACTTCTGCTCTGCTCTGCTCCGTTCGGCTCGGCTTTGCTTTCTGAAGACGACGACGACGACGACGAGAACCTGCCGGGCGTTGGGCTGCTGGACCTGGCCGGAGCGGATCCGAGGAGAGCGCGAATCCCGAGGGCTGGAGCGGCCGAGTTGTTGGTTCCGAAGGTGCACGTTGCGACGCTGAGGCGGGAGAGATAGCGAAGTGGGCGAGCTTGGACCGAGATGCAGGCGTGGATTCGAATGCAATGGATGTACTGACCCGTCTTAAGTCTGCTTTGCTGGTTTCTTCGAGGAGCAAAGGCAGCGCGAGTCGGAACTTGGCGCGGTTACTCCTGGCTGAGGACATGGAGATCGTCTCGAGGCTAGGTGGTAGAGAGGAAGCGAGGAGGGCCCTCTGGCAGCCTCTTGGTGATGGCGTCGGGCAGTGATGGAGAGGAAAGAGGGGGGAGGTAAGTGGGTTCAAGGACTGCTGACTTGTTGGTAGACGTCGCGGTGGTGGCTTGCATTCCACAGTTGCATTGCAGCAAACCCGGGTTCTTCTCTTTGAGTCTGGGCGGATGGACTTGAGAGCATTGACAATCAGCTCAATCTCCGTCTTTGAGGAAAGATTCAGCAGGTCAGATTGCCGACGGAGGGTATGATCAAGGTCCCCAGACTATGTTGTGCCAGCTAGGCGGGAAGCCCGGAATTTAGAACTGCTGACCTGTTGGTAGGCCTGCCTTTATGATAGTGCAGGTGCTTTTTGATCCAGGGCTGCTGCTCTGCTATTTCGGAACGGTCTGTTCGTCTATAAGACCTATGTCGATCCTGGAACTGAACGCTCGCAAGCCATCTCAATCCTCTGCCAGTAGCTACTTTTGCTGGAAAAGATGTCTACCTTGTACCCAATCTTCAACTTGGAGGTTTTGGCCTCGAATTAATAAGCTGTGATCTCGACGTGCTATACCGTAAGCCGTGTAAGCGCAAAATACGAACTATTGCGGTACCGAATCTCCTGGAGCCTGATCCTGATTAGCGTTTGTTTGCAATCCCTGGCTCAACGCTTATCTTCATTTGTTTGATGAAAGTCTGCCTTTCATCTTCTGCATCGTCTTTTCCGTTTTGGAATTGGATATCCGAAGCACGCTTCTGACTATCGTGCGTGCGTTACGCAACAGTCATGGCTCACTCGTTGAAGCTTATTTCAGTTTGTTCCTGAGTACTTAGCATCTCCCGTCAATTTCACTTTGTGCTTCTTGTGCCGGGGATTGTGGCGACAGAAGTCGCGCTGATCGATTGCTGATTTCTTTCCATATCAATAACCTGCTCGCTCGGTCTTTTGATTCACTGAGCGTGCTGCTGAGATTCGCTCCAGCGTTGCAGCTCTTTGGTCGCAGAATTCCCTTTGGCAAGTTCGTGAACTGCAAATGCCAGACTCGAAGCCTCGAAGCCTCGAAAGCTTTGAGTGTTTCCTCCGGGTCCTTGACATTATCTGATGTTTGTTTATTCTCGGAGGAAGAGAAATCCGAAGTGCTCGGGTGGGACCACGAGGTAATGGTTACGGTCCTGTCATCCCTTGGGATCGAATCTCGAAAGTCTTCCCATCTAGATTTTTTTCTTCTTTGAAAAACAGTCCCCGTCTTGACGACTCCATGTTGAAGCCAAGCGGGTATGTTGCAAGAAGTCGGGGCTCTTTATGCCATTTGTGTTGCCTCTGGACATTCCCTGAGCGAGAGAACCTTGCGACGCAATTCGTGCTATCATGCAAGAGACGATTATCTCTGTTCGACAATGCAACTTTCCTCCCCGGATTTCCGGTGCCCATTCTCTGAGTGTAAGCCTTGCTCGTGGGTATAAAGCTTTCTTCTCTGCTCTGCCACTATCGACTAGAAGAGTCTATAAGGGCCCATAGAACCTAAACCTGCTATGGCGTTGTGCTCTTCCTATGGACTGGATTGTGCAAAGTGTGCCTGGTAGGAATTTCCCCGCTGTTGGCTCGTGGCAAGACCAGAGGATTACGAAAGATGGGATAACAAATATCCAGTTGAAAGGTCTGATATCTCGATTTCTCTTTTGTGTATTGCCGGAGCAGCCGTGCTCATTGTTGTGGTTATCTTTTCTCTGATTTTCGCAGCCGCGCTCGACAGATTCTGATCCTTCTAAACAAGATTCTTTTTTCATCTCAGAGACAAGGTACATGTTGTATGTTGCTCTCGCCGGCTTTTCCTGTGTCAAGCCTATCTCATCGTCTCTTCTCTTCGGTTCGGAGGTCATTTTCGAGCTTCGAGCCGTGGTCGACTCGAGGTCGACTCGAGGTAATTATCCTCCTCTCAGTCCGATTATCCTCCGCTCAGTCCGATCAAAATATCCGAGAGAAAACCAAATCTCTTCGCAAACAGTAGTCCCAGAGACCAAGTTGAATCTTTGTCTGGTCATTTCTGTTGTTGCAGGTGTCTCCTTTGGTTCAAGAAAGATCTCGTCGTCAGAGAGCCGCATCTGTAGCAGCTGCTCTCTACAGGAAGTAGAAAGTATAAAGTCCAGATATATTCGTTGCTGAAACACAAAGTATGATGCAGAAGTCTTTTGAGTGATGTACAGATGGTGGCATGTGTTGATTTCGCATCGTAGTAGAGCCATCAGGGGAGGAGTTTCATGTATGACATTTTCGAGAAAACATCTTCACAATGACATGCCAATTGGCCAAGTAGAAGGCTTTCGGCTGCGAAACATGTTGAAAAGCATTCAAGTCGATCCTAGAACGTACTGTAGCTTGACTCGATCCGCCATCACGGTGCATAGCGAGCGAATTTGAGAAGTGTCAATGTGGGAATGCTCAAAACCCCTAATTTCTGACTCGGAAAAACACTCCTGTACCCGGCATGTTGAATGCCCTCCCATTCGAAGGTTCGTTCCACTACCATCCTTCCATCATCGACTGACAATCTACTGCATGTAAGTAGACCAACGTATTGAAAAGCGCCGGCGACAAGGACAAGGCACGTATTGTGCTTGCCCAAGCCCATAAATTGTTGTTTACATTGGGAAATTAGATTCCCTGTGACGAGTACTCTCTCCTGCTTGATTAAGCGCTACAGGCCCAGTCGATGCTCCACACGCGGTGCAAACCAGCCTGACAACGTTGGCCAGCGGTTGGTTTACACCGTGGTCGCATCTATGGGATCACGGTCAAGCCCCCCATCTTCAAGGTCGCTTTGCCGGTGGGCCATTACACACGCACGGTGATATGTTCGATCACGGGGCATGAGTTCCAGGATTTCCCTACTAATTCTTCGTATCTTTGCCGTGCCTTCCGAGGTCAAACTCTCGGGGCGAGATGGTAGACGAGACCTGCAATGGGAATAGCGGAAGGTCGCACCTGGTTGCCTACGCAGAACGAAAACAGATTCTTCATCCTCCTCGCACTGTATTCTCGACTGGCTTGAGTGTGGTCCGTACCTCAACGCAGACGAATTCCCTTGGACAGTGAACCTACTCGAACCCAAGATCTGCTGGCCAGGAACACCTCTGAGCAGAAGGATCGGCCTCCTACCGTTTATGCGAACCAAGTGTACCAGAAGCCTCCAAGATGCCGGTCTCTCAAACAGGAAGCAAACACATACAAGAGCCGTCGCAACCCCGCAATCAGTGGGCGTCGTACGGCTGCCCATGATGAAGATATGCTGGCTGCAAGTCCTCATGCGTCGTCGACATTCTTTTGTTGATCGGATATCCGCCCGCCCGCACGCTCTTCGCTAACTCGTCTTGCTTCCAATCGAGGCCTGCTGGCCGCTGGATGGACAAGGACCAGGACTCGAGGCTCGTCCTTCCTGACGTGCACAGTATGATTCAGTCCATAGCAACGGTGGAACCAGCCCCAACACACGAGCAGCCTAGAGGTCGTTGCTGTCCTCCTTCGACGCCGGCAGCGGAAAGCAGAGGCTGACAGGCTTCAGGGTGCGAGGATGCCGCCCTCAACAGGAATTGACTTCCCCTCGTCTTCTCCAGAGCTATGCACGGGAGCAGTTATGCGGCTAGGGCGTGCAAAGATCTTGAGAAGAGAGTGCCGAGTCTCCATTGCAACCCGGAACAAGCAATCTTTCTTTCTTGAGCAGAACCTTCAGTACTATCTACAGGAACCTTGCGGTGCCATATACGGCAACTGCCATGTCACACCAGAAGCAGCGTCGAAAGGCTTTTCTTCGGCCGTGGCCCCCTTGATACTTCGCCTTCTGATTCCGACCAGACTTCACGGAGCGTCCAAGCTGCCAAGAGGTATCTGCCAGCAACAAACTCAATTCTTCGGACGAAGCGCGACACACGCCATTCGCTCCGATGTTTCTCCTATGCAAAGTGATGCAGCACGATTGAAAGCCTCGAACTGGGTGGGCTGGGACGTTTCGGGTACTTTTAGGCGAAAACCCCGAGATAAGCGAGAAGGTCAGGGTTGGCGATTGGGGGTGGATGCTGAAGAAGCAAACCCTGACCGGGGGCCAAAGTCATTATTGGTCGCATGGGGCCGTTCGAAAGGTCTGTTTCTAGGCCGCGAAGTCACCGGAGGCACATTTCATCGACGCTCGGCTGGCGCTTGGGGGAGGGCAGAGAGAGGATGTACTTACTGTACATGTACATGTACACGGTACACGGTACGCTCCACGCTGCACCTCGTTTTCAAAGCAGTCGGCGGATCACGAGAAGAGAGAAGCAAGAAGCACTTCGCCCAACGAGCCCCAGAGAGAGTCTGTTCTCACGTCGAGCGTGATTCGGCAGGCTATCGGACTCGGGAGTGCTCGCTGTGTCGGCCTCGACTCTCGGTAAACAATTTAGCGAGCTGCTACGCCGCCGGCACACCGAACCGAAACAGAGCATGCGGCTGCTACAAGACATAACTTACTTGCTGACTTACAAGACATAACTTACTTACTGACTTTGCCCTCTCTCCACACCAAACCTTGCACCTTCAAACATGACGGCTCTGATTCGACCAGGCCCCTAGTCGGTCCCGACAGTTTGGTACCGCACCCTGGCTTCAGGGAAGTCAACAAAGCCCTCGGGTCGATGGCGCGTGGCTCGAGCAATCATGTTACGCCAACATTCTCCAAGAGCAAGGACACCGGCCTGAAGACGGAAGCCGAAGGACTCGGGATGCTTGGCACGGCTTAGCTACGACATGTACATGAAGCAGAAGACCATGTCCCTTCCGGCCCGGGAAGACCCTTGCGGCGGGTGGAACGAGCTGGTCCTCCCCCCTTGACTTGCCGATATCTGGCCATCGGCCCATGCAACAAGGCTGATTCCGCAGTCGAAGTCAGTGGATGAGCATCCGGATCGAGAGCGGGATAGAGGGGAACACGGGGAGAGAGGGAGGCATGCCCTGTGGCGTTATCCCTTCGCACTATTCCCCGGCTGGCAAGATGCCGCGCTCTCCGGCTTCCCTTGGCTGCCTTCTCCTCGTGGACTGCACCTTCCCAGATCCCGAGACCCCTTCGAAAGATCTCTCTCTTCTGTGTATACACAGTACAAAAACACCGGGCAGTCAAGCCGTCGGCCCGGCTTGACTGACCCTGGTTCTCTTGTCGCCTTGTCGTCTGTACTCCAGTCTCCAAGAGACCCCACTATCAAGCTCCGAGCCAACAGACCGACGCCAGCAGCGCATGCTCTAGCGGACCACCCACTCGTTCTCCTGCACGTTCACCAATTCTCGTCGAGCTGCTGCTCCCTTCAGCCAAATCTCAGTGCCGTAGGATCGCTGTCCCCGGGCTTCCGGCGGCTCAAGGGCGCATTCCCACACGTTGACGCACCCTCTCCTACTGCCACCCAATGTGGTCGTTCATCTGCGTCCAAAGCCCCATCTCTGTGCCGCTTCTCCCGAGTATACTACTGCCAGAGCGAGGAGCAAGGCTTTCCTGTGTCACCCGTGAAGTTCAGAGGCATGAGGCAGACTCCTTGATGATGCGTATGTGGTTTTCTGAACGTGTCTTTGTGGCTTGCTCTATCATCCAACTACGACCACCTGTTGTGCCGGCCATTGCTTGAAGTTTGTGCGCCCCCTCTTTTACCGAGCTTGTTCTGTCATCTCTTGCACCCCAATCACGGAATCAACCACCTCACAATGACAAGAACACATCAAACTACTCAGTCACTAGACGAAACCCTCTATATCCTCAACCCGGGACAGGCACAGTCACCCGGATGGGCTCCCTATAGTGCTGTGAGTACGGTGGGACGACGTTATTGGCTAAACGCTACCCGCGTGATGGCAACAGGTCTAATTATTTGGCGTAGGTCTCCTCGTTCAACATCCCTCTACAGTACGACTCATCCTTCATCTCACCCGTATCAATACACGATGCTTCGCCCTTACCGATGAAGGATGGCCTTATGATGAGAAATCCTGATCTCCTCCTGTCGCCCAATGCCTTTCCCTTGAGTCATCTGGCTAGTCCCGACGACATGTACGTGTCGAACGACAATTCGCCGATGAAGTACCAAGAGTGCTCTGGTTATCCTCCTTTTCTAGCAGCGGATTTCTTTCCTCCTGGCTCGCCTATCGCGTGTCCATCGCCGTGTAAGAGTGACCCTTCTTCCGATGTCTCGCGGTTGAATCGCTAGACGCTCTGAAACGATCCCCTACTAACCTCCGGAATATCAGACTACGGCCTTCTCAGTGTCTCGGCAACGCTCAGTTCGACTAGGACATCTAACTCCTCTCCAAGATTCGACTCCAGCCCTGCCGTGCAGTCTGCTGGAGGCTATGGCAATGGTGACTACACGCGCAACGAGACTCCTGTCCCGAATGAATCTGCTTCTACGTACCGAAACCGCAAAACATCGGTTCGCATTGCGCCTAACCCTGCAAGTTCACCCGTCCTCATCGCCCCAAACCCCGCTACCCACAGATCGGCAACGACATCGGACGGTGGACAGTGCTATCAAGGTTACTTCCTAAGCTACACACAAGTTCGCCGGCATAGCATGCCCGACCGACGCCATGTCAGCCGAGAAAGCTCGCCGACCTCTTCCAAGAGCGAGAAGAAGAGTCTCAAGAGAAAGAGCTCCCTCGAGCAGTATGAACAGCTTATTGCCTGCAACGATGTCACTGAGGAAGAGCGATTGCTTCTGCGGATGTCGGTGCGCGACAATGCCCCGTGGAAGGAGATCGTGGCCAAGTACAATGAGGCCTTCAAGGACAAACCGGTTCAAACAGCGGCCTTGCAGATGCGAAAGAGGAGACTGCTGGACAGGCTCGTCTTCTGGACGGCTGAGAGGTATGAAGAGCTAGCGTGGCTCGCTGCTTCTCCCATGGTCGTGCTGACATGAGACACAGGAGACAGCCTTGATCCTCTCTCACCAAGAGCACCAGCAAGAGCACAAATCCGAGCAATGGTCTCAGATCGCCAAAGACATGCGCAAGCACGGCAGCAAGCAAAGGTGGTCGACGGAAGCCGTGCGCAGCAAATGGGCCGAGATTCACAGCGAGAAGCAGACGATGACAAGGTTGTTGGACGGGCAGCACCCGCGCCGCCGCACCTTGCCGAATGATCGCGATTCCGTCGCGTACGAACAGCGGTCCTGGTCCGACGATGGGAGCGCCGGGCAGAGCTTGTATGAGGATGAGTCCGGGACGCTGATCGCCGCGCTGTCTTCTGCAAGCATGGACGATGCCCAAGGTCGGAGGTTTAGCGACGCGGGTGTGCAGATGCAGATGGTTCTATCTTCGCAGCACAGCAGCAGCAGCAGCAGCAGACAGCAGCACATGTACGGCCAGTGCAAAGAACAGCACGAGCGACAGGTGCGATATTAGGGCGCACAGGACCGGCGTCAGAGGTAGGGAGGGGTCTAGTGTGAGGATTTTGATGTTGTTGTGGCGGCTGCCCTAAACGAAAGTATACTCACGCCCTCGCATGAGGTCTCAATTTGGGACCGATCATGACGGTGTCTGGGTCAGCGGATAAAGGAAGGAAATTGTTGATGTACATTTTCGTTGGGGCGCGCGACTTTGGGGGGATTTTAAACTGGCTGGCCTATATGACTCCTACAGACTGACAAAACATTAAAAGCAATGAATAACATGACTTCTTGAGCGAGGTTTCTCCGTGGATAATCACACTGCGTTGCTAGATCAGTCATCAGCAATGTTTGGGCCGCCTGTTGAGAGCGCATTTCTAAATCCCTTAGCTTTAGTGCTCTTACCACACGTCTTTGATTTTCGGAAAGAATGAGTTGGAGGAAGAACGCTTACACACCCTACCTACATGCTACCTACCCAATCCATTGCATCCGCACTGTAAATAACTCCGCCTCCCATTCATCGCCGTCGTGCCCAAGCCGTTTCCCACCGGCCCACCCCGCGGTTTGCTCCTCGGACCTCCAATCTCGACTTACTTGGCACCTCGATAGATCTTCACCCCCATTTCCCCGCCCGGATCGCTTGTCACTAGTTCTTCTGTGATATACAGTCTCGGATCTCTTGCACATACGTCCTACCACTCTTCTGTGCCCACCTTATCTTACCTCGTAGCGTCTCAACTCCCGACAAAGAGAAACAGACAAACCGCAAACTAAGAACACACGGGAACGATCGCGGAGCTGGGAGTAATACCTCCACTCCCCTATGCCCTATCCAGGGAGAGAATGACCGACAGTGTGGAAAACACCGACACCCAGCTCCAGCACCTCCGCTAGCCCGTCGCCGCCGCCAGCCAGGCATCTCGACGTCCGGTTCCAGGACCAGCCGACGTCTCTCCGCGGCCGGGTGGCGTGGAGTGCTCAAGCTACACGATCCAGTTCCATGAGAGAGAGCCGTCCAGAAGGGAGAGAGATAGAGACCGACCCCGACACCGACACTTTCCGAGCTCAGCTCAGGGCTCTGGGTCTCCTTCGGGACTCAACCATCTCCCTCTCGTTTCCCTCCGAACCCCGCTTCTCCTTCTTCCCTTGCATCGAGATGCATCTCCGACTTCTCGTCTTCTGTTCAGGGCATGGCGCTCTGTTCTGCGGAGGCGTTTCGGGCCGGCTCGGGGACGAACGGGAGTGGGTGGCTTCGAGGGCGAGATCTGGAGCATGCTTGCTTCTTTCTTATCGTGCCGCCGGGGTGGGGTTTCCCCCCGAGATGATGGCATGTATCTTGCGGAGTGGACTGGGGACTCTTATTAGCAGCAGCAGCAGCAGCAGCAGTAGTGATAGTAGTGCCTTGCTTGCCTGTCGACAGCCAGCCACGCAGCCCCTTGATCTGTTCTCCTACCCATGGGTCGAAGTCCAAGCCAATCCACCCATGCACCCATTCACCCTCACCATCCACACAACCAGCAGACGAACCTCCCACCACACAATCCCCTCTATCTCTCTCTCTCTCTCTCTCTCTCTCTCTCTCTCTCTCTCTCTCTCTCTCTCTCTCTAAAAAAGCATCCAACTGACCACAGATGTGCAACAACAACAACAACAACAATAACAACAACAACAACCTAAGCCTCATAAAAAAAACCACACCTTACCTCTAACTCACCTCACCCTACCCCAACCTCCCTACCATCCTCACCGTCATTGAACCCAAGCCCAACAACCCAACCCAACCCAGCCCAACCCCACCCCACCTAACCTCACTACTCGCCTAGCCCCAGCGGCGCCAGCTCCGAGTAAACAAACGCACGTGCCAAGCCCTCCCAAACCAACGCCGCTGATTGGCCGACCTGCCGAGCCAGGCCTCGCCTCGCCTCGCCAGGCCACGCCACGCCACGCCAGGAGCCGAGCCACGCCACGCCAGAGATTTCGCATCCGTCGACACAGCAAGCCGGATCCAGAATCCCGATTCCGTGCTTACCCTAGCCGGCCGGCGCAGCATGGGCGTGGGACGGAGCGAGCGGAAAGAAAGGAAGGGAAGGGAAGGGAGGGAAGGGTGGAAGAAGAGGAGACTGTGGATGGGCGAGGAAAGGGCTGGCGTCGAAGGGCCCAAAGAGGGAGGGACTGGCTCGGAGACGCGGCCGGAGAGGGGATTCAGCTCCCGGCTATGTCTCTCTGTGTTGGTGCGGTGCGGTGCGGTGTGTGTGTGTGGCCTCCGTTGTGGTTGCTGGAGTTCGAGGATAAGCGGTGCTGGTTCGGCTGTGGAAGATGCTGGCTGGAGGGCGAGACACTCAACACGGCAGTGGACCAATGGAGAGTCTAGCGGACTGCCACCTATGGGCCCATACTGCTTCAGAGTCGCTCGATGTTTCAGCACGGGGAGAATACACTGCCAGGAGACGAGAACGGATAACACTAGCATTGCTCTGGGTATCTATAGTACTTCCTCAAAAACTCATCTCCTAGACCTTCCAAAACACCTGGTTGGCATCCGTCGTCCCCAGAGATTGGAAGGCCGCCAACACATCCTTATCGACGTTGACCGCCCAGTCCCTCTGGAACACGTCCTCTCCGCCACAAGCATTGACAACCGTGCCGAGCCGATCCTTCACAAATGCGAACGTGTTGATCGTGTGCACCGGGTCCTCGGCGCTGTGCAGACGCCTCCGTACGTCTTCCGGCCCTTCGTACTCATTGCCTTCGGACGTCAGCCAGATCAGATTGTCGCCGCCATCGTCCCGACCGCCAATCATCTCAGAGATGACTGAGGTCCACATGGCGAAGTAGTCTTGCAGACGCGTGAGAACCACAGGTGTCATCGGAGGCTGCAGTTCCAGCAGGCGGGTGAGGGCGAGGCAGGAGAGTTTCTGGCGGTCCGGGTTGGCCATGCTGTCAAAGTGACGGAACCATTCCTTACTGAGCCATTCCCAGACGTCGTTGGCGTTTCCAATCGAACCCATGATTGTGACCAGAACGGTCGGGTCGGCTAGGGCGAGGCGAGCCAGGATGGTGAAATAATCGGTCTCTACGACATCGTCGAGTTTGGGATATCTCCGTCCGGGTCCTGTGGTTTCGTGTGCTTCCCACGCATCACGGAGACCGGCGAAGATTTGCTTGCTATACCCACACTCGTGGAGGTCTCTGGCGATCTGTATCACTCCATTGGCACCTCCGAGCTTCTCGGCAGCTCGGATCATGTTCTCGACGATGGTGGTGACAAGGCCAGCCAGGTCTCTCTTCGTCACGCCCAGGAGGTTGGTCATGTGGGAGAGGACGAGGGTTCTGGCTTGATCACCCAGCATTGCCTCCGGAGCAAGAAGGATGTATGCGTCGATGATGTTGAGGACACTGCGCAGATTATCCGAGCCGATCTCAAGCAAGGGGAATGCCGAGTCGACCAAGGAAAGGACTTCGGGGGTCGCGGGAGCCGGGGTCTGGGCCAAGACCACAACCCACAGATCAAGAGCCTCTTCCATCAGATAAATTTGCATCTCCGAGCCGGGTTCGACGGCTCGCTGGATCAAGGGCAGTATCATGGCATGGTATCTCTGAGCTTGCTCTTTCAGAGCAGTAACAAGAGTGGACATGAGGGTCAGAATAGCCTGTTTGAGCAAATGCTCTTCACCTGAAGCCTCCCAAAGGCCTGGGAGCATGGCCACGATCTGGTCTGCAAAAGGCGAGATGTGGCTTTCCAACCGGACGGCAATCATTCTGATTGTGTCTAGTATTGCCATCTTGGTTTCCGTGTTCTCGACTTCTTGTAGCAATGCCATCGTTCTGTTCAAGATGTCTGGAGCATACGGGACGAACTTCTCACTGTCGAAGCTAAAGTCATCGACAACCACCTTGAACTGCCGCGCAGCTGTGATTCGGACAACGTGGTCGTTTGTGTCGTCTTCGGCTTTCAGTAGATGCTGAAAGATTTGATAGACTAATGGTCTATTTGCCACAGAGATTTGAATTGTGATCCACTGCCCAAGCAGGATAGCGATCCGTCGGCGCAAAACCTTGTAACCGGGCCCGGTTTGCTGCACATCATTAACCAAGGTCGATGTCAAGAAGGAATCAAAGTCGAAGCTTTGGTGAATGACTGGGGCAGAAAGCCCCATCGCCGTATAGACGGCATCTTTTGTGACCACCGAGCTTTGACCGGTACCTGCGACAGACTGGAAGAACGAAAGAAGAGGCTCAACCAGTAGGTGTTTGTAATTGATCACCAGATCCATGAACAGCTTCTCGGCACACGGCCGAACCTCGAATTCCCATGTGTCGCCACCACCCTCTTCTCTGATTTCCCATTCGTCCTCGTCTTCCTCCCATGCCTGGAGATCGACCTGACGGAACACAAAGAACTTTGTGACGATGATGCTCGCCATCTGCCCGACCAGAGCATCGGTCAGTAATTGAGACTTGACTAGGGCAACGCCTTCTTGTTGTTCTTGTTTGATTTCGGGTGTCCGATACTTGAACGATTGGGAAGGGCTGAAGACCATCTTACAACACGCGCGTAGAATATTGAGCCCTTTAACACAGAGTTTCTCCATGACCGGTCTCTGGACTTTCATTTCTTCATCTGTTCGCAGAGTTTTGGCACTGAAATCTTGCGTTTCGGAACCGTACGACTCTCCGAATTTAGCCACCAAGCCCCAGTATGATTGGACCAGCTCAATGGATCTTGGCAAGAGAGCAAACGCCGCGGGATGGTCTACAGCCATTTGAGTGTGGAGCTTCGAGAACTGAACCAAATGCTTCTCTACCAAATCCTTCGCGGGGGATACGAGGAGCGGCGGCTCGCGAGAGACCATGTCGAGAAATTGGCCAAATTGCATCTGAGAATGTTCCCATAATTGCTGCACCTCTGTCGAGTGATTGGGGTATTCGTATCCAGAGATCAACAGCCGTCGAAGGATCTTGATTGCGTATAAACTGCTTTCCATAGCATCCATTGCCCCGCCCTCGTTCTCGCCGTTTCCGTTCAGGAAAGCCACCCACAAGCCGACCTTTTGCGTGTATATTTCACTCAGTAAGAAGACGATCTCAGGTGTCACCGATTGTAACCGCGTCTGTGCAGTTCGCATCGTGCCGTAGACAGCTCTTTAACAACCTGGAGCAATATTAACAGCC
This sequence comes from Blumeriella jaapii, assembly GCA_009599575.1. NCBI lineage: Eukaryota > Fungi > Ascomycota > Leotiomycetes > Helotiales > Drepanopezizaceae > Blumeriella > Blumeriella jaapii. The sequence goes on along the minus strand of VWND01000089.1, from coordinate 203,562 downwards.
CTCGCCGCAGGCTCATTTGACTTGATTGGCTTGTATCCCGCAAAATCTTGATCAGACTTGTGAGAACATCTGGCCATTCTTGGGGATAATCGATCCGAACGATTTTTGCTACGACCAGAGCATTTTGCAAAGCCAGGTTATTCTCCGGCTCTTGGATTCCGCCTTCGAGTAAAGTCGCCCGGATTTGGGATTTCTCGTCTGCAGATATTGCGTTGGTCGCGGTTTTCCGCCAGTACTTATCGATTCCATTCTTTAGTTGGATAATCGCGAGATACCTAACCTCAGAGGGCAATGATTTGTCGAGGTAGATTGCCTACATTCCACATTAGCTGAGGATCGAAAGATTTTGTAGCGACAAGATCAACGCACCTGCAGAAGAGCGTAGTAGCCTTGTTGTGTCTCCCAAGCCTGGAGTTGTTGTGTTCCGGTTTGGATCTTTAGCTGCTGCGAAGAGCCTGCAGACTCCAGAGCCAAGTATACCTGCTTGGGTGAAAGTGGCACGGCCTCTCCAGGTACTTCGATAGAAAATGCCATGGCTAAGGCTATTCCCAGATGTCGAGCGCGGCGATGTCAGTGTTTTGTTTGTTGTGGAGGGGAAAAAGTATCGGTAGCGGCGCTGTGGTCCGTTCCGCAGCCTCGCTTGAGGCCAGGGGTGGGGTTATACATAAATACACACACTCCCCGCCCCCCTCGACATTCAGTATCACGAATCGAACGCTCTTGATACCGGCGTACAATGGGGTATCCGGAAACCAGCAAAGCTCTTCGATTCCACGGGACTCCGGGTTCCGATCCAAGAGTTGTTGAGAAGACCGTTCTACCTCTTTCCGCAAATGAACTTCTGATCCAAGTCCATGCAGCGTCCATCAATCCATGTGATATACAACTATGGCGAAATGGAATGGTTGCTGTAGTCGCGGGCGACAAGGGCATGGGAAAGGACTATTCCGGGACGATAGTATCAGTCGGGAAGGATGTCAAAGGATGGGCAAAAGGAGACGAGGTATTCGGACTGCTGTTCCACATTGTGAGTAATTACCTACCCACTGTTCCTTGGATTCTGCTGATATTTTCTATCCAGTTCGGGCAAGGAACCTTTAGTGAATACATCAGTATTAATCCAGCTTCCGATCCCGTGGCCAAAAAGCCGACGGCGTTGACCCATGAGCAAGCCGCTTCTATTCCTTTGGTTGCTCTCACCGCGTATGCCTGCCTCGAATGGCTCCCGTCCCCGTCGACTGCTCGGAGAAGAGTGGTCATCCGGGGCGCATCTGGAGGAACGGGGTCTTGGCTCGTTCAACGTGAGTCTGAGTTGTGGTCCGGAGACACTCCTTATAGATCTTCAAGTGCATGGACTGACTGTTACAGTCGCCAAAGTCGTCTACGACTGCCATGTTACAGCGATATGCTCTGGGAAGAATAGTTCATACGTGCAATCGCTTGGTGCAGATTCCGTGATTGACTATACCACTCAGTCTGTCTCCGAAGTCCTTCTTTCGAGTCTCGAATATGATTTACTGATCGACTGTGTCGGTGGCACTGAGCTCATTCCTTTCTATGTAGGCAGATTTCTCTTTGACGCTTATTTTCTCTGCTGCACTCTCGGATTTTTGCAAAGCATTGGTCCACTGATTTTCGGGGAAATGAGCTCTCTGAGTCGACCTGTCCCCGTCCTCGCTATCTACCTCTTTCCAAAAGCCCTCAAATTTTCTGCTACCAACTAAGACACCTATCTACAGGAACAAATCCTGCACCCACACGGGGCCTACCTAACCATAGTTGGTGACAAAAGCGACGTCCGCATACTCGGAGGCCCCATCACATACCTCACCAACCCAAAACAAGTCCTACGCTTCATCAAAGGCTACATCTGGGGCCCACGCTACGCGTGCATCTCCCTCGCCCAGAAGAGCGAGTATCTGCAGCAAATCGCGGCATTGATCGATCGGAATGAGTTGAAGCCTTCGGAGTTGGAGGTGCTGAAAGGTATATTCGACGAGAGAGAGGCGTGGAGGAAAGCTATTGAAGCTATGCAAAGCATGAGAGTCCGGGGGAAGGTGGTTCTTACTATCTCATGATTGTTTTGGAAGTTCTTTAAGGAGAATGTGTTACTCGGATGAAGCTTTGAAGAACGTGTATTCAGTGTTAGAATAGTAAATAGACGATAAGTAGGTCTGTGGAGAGGTGGTATGTTCGAAGTGAGACTGTGAACACTAAGCGAAGGGAAGTACAGGGAAAAGGGTGAGCCGAAGTGACTGTAAATACCTACCTAGGTAGGTATTGCATTAAATGCCATAGATGTTTCGTTTCCAATTCACTGTAACTAGGTACTGCGTTAAATGCCATAGATGTTTCGTTTCTAATTCACTGTAACTCACTGTTCGAAAGCGGTTTTGATGGCATCCAAACAAAGTCTGTGGCTATCGGGGCGACGTTATTTAGCAGCAAGATGTCGGCTAGCGGTTTAGCTTCAGCCTCGGCCCTTCCACAGTGCGCCAGCAAGCCAGCACAACCTCACGCCATGAACGCGCAAGAGGCCCCAAATCAACAGCAAAGACCGCAAGGACGACAGACTCCAATGCGACGGCCATGGCCATGGCCTCCAACGACTTTGCTCTCGCTCAGCAGCGTCTCGCAGCCAGGCGACACGCACGAGAGGCTGAAGCCCAGGCTCGGGTCGCGGCGCATCAGCAAGCTTCGCAGGCCTCAGCACAACTGTCTCGACTTCCATCCCCCCTCAGCCGGCTCGGACACGCGGGACTATCAGTGTGGGATGGGATCAAAGGGCGGGAGGGCACAAGGCCGGCGTTCAGGGTCGGCCAGGTCGATGCCGAGCTGCTGGACGAGGAGTTGCTAGACCTGCTGAAGGCGCAGGTTGGCGATGCGCTCAAGTACTTTGGGTCGCATCTGCAGGACGACTGGTCTGCGGAGATCCTGCTCGCGCTGCGCGCGCTTGTTTTCAAGGTCACTGTCTGGGACCACGATGCTACATACGGCGCAGCCCTGCAGAACTTGAAGTTTACGGATGCAAGGAACAACGGGGCTGTCTGGGTCTCCCCGTCGAAATGGCAGAAGTCTCTGTACGGCTTGTTCACGGTCGGAGGGAAGTACGCCTGGACCAGATGGGAGGACTGGTTGGTGGATAATGGCAATGGCTACGACCAGCCAGGCCCACTGCTACAAAAGCTATCGAGGGTGTCGGAAACGATATCGACAATTCACTCCACCGCGGCTTTTGCCTCCTTCCTGGTCTTCCTTGTGAACGGGCGATATCGGACTTTGCTGGACAGAGTCCTGAGACTCCGCCTGGCTCCACCAACGAGCCAGGTCCGGCGGGAAGTGTCTTTCGAATACTTGAATCGGCAGCTCGTCTGGCACGCGTTCACGGAATTTCTGCTTTTTGTCCTGCCTCTGGTAGGCATAGGTAGATGGAGAAGGTGGCTTGGGAGAGCCTGGCGGAAGACCAAGTCCGTTATGCGTAGCGGTGGTGACGATGATGCAGAGATCAAGAGCGGAGAGTTTGCTTTCTTGCCAGAGCGAACATGCGCAATCTGCTACCAGGATCAGAATCCGACGTCCACGTCCGAGGCCGAAGTCATGGCTGCCTCTGGCGCATCTGGCGCATCTGGGATCATCGGGTCCGCTCAGACGGATGTCACGAATCCCTACGAGACCATTCCTTGCGGGTGCATCTATTGCTTCGTTTGCTTGGCCGGCAGACTGGAGGCGGAAGATGGCGACGGCTGGCTGTGTCTACGATGCGGAGCAGAAGTCAAGGAGTGCCAGCCATGGCGCGGAGACGTCCTCGAGGAAGTGAGCAAGCCTGCGAGCTCTGCGAAGACGGTTGGCTTCTCGGAACCCAGTGGCATGGCCGAGATTGACCCTCGCCCCGAGATTGAGGAAGACCGCGGCGAGGCCTCTGGTGCTGGAGACTTGAGAGACAGCGACTCGTCCTCTGGAGCTTCCGATCTTCGCGATTCAGAGGCATTTGACGCAGAGGAGGACGGTGTCGTTGACGACGGTGAATGACCGAGCTGCTATCGTCGGGACTGGACCACGTCTGGAGGCATTTCACCTGCTGTGGCGAGGCCTTCGGATTTCTTGTTAGAGACACCACATTTCGGCACTAGTCGGGCGAGATGTCGAAGTCATCGTTGCTGGCTCAGATTCGCACTCGATCCGCTCATTGCAGCAACACGGCAAAGTCGCTGCATTTGCCAATACGACCTCCGCATCCAATAGCCCAGAAGCAATGCGGCTCCACGAGGAGGCAAGTGTCGGGGCGGTCATGTGACCGTATAAAGAGGCACGTGTCGAGACGGTCATGTGACTCAACAAGAAGGCACCAGTCGATAGGGTCATGTGACCCGCAGTGACATCATTGCAAACGCTTGCGACCTTTTCCATGATGACTTGACTTCGAGCTCGACACCATTTTGGCCTTTTGATTCTCTACATCTCTCTCGACAATCTCGACAACCTCGAGCCTCGAACCGCTCAAAGACTTTGACGGCTGCAACGGAATCGGGAACCTCCAGCATATCAGCCCCTCCGATATCGTCGACTCGAATTGTGCAGCCAGCAAGCAGCATGTGGGATCAACTAGAGCCGACGGCTCCCCATCTCGCCTATCTCACGATCTCGATTTTTCTGATCATCTACGCTCTTTTCTCCATCTTCATCAGAAACAATCTCCATCTGTCTGGTGAGAAAGCCTTCATCGCTGAAAATTGCGGAAAAGCTAACTAACTGAACACAGAACCCCCATTGGCAGTTTTGTACGGCATCATTCTTGGGCCGCATGTCCTGAAATTCATCGCCCCACGTCAATGGGGTATGAACGATGAGATTCTACAGGAAATCACTCGAGTCATAGTCAGCATTCAATGTTTCGCAGTCGGGATCGAGCTGCCCAAGCTCTACTTCGGACGGCATTGGCAATCAGTTCTCTACTTTCTGGGACCGATTATGGCCTTTTCGTGGGCTGTCACAGCAGCCTTTGCCTATGCCATCTTTCAGTGTTCTATCCCCGCCGCCATGATCATTGGAGCTTGCCTGTCACCCACGGATCCCGTCCTCGCAGCAAGTGTCCTCTCCAAGTCGCGCTTCAGCGAAAGAGTGCCCAAACGGCTCAAGCATCTCCTATCAGCGGAATCGGCCTGCAACGACGGGGTATCCTTCCCCTTCCTCTACATCGGCTTGGTGGCCCTCAACTACCCCCACGATACACGCGAAGCGGTCAAGGAGTGGTTTCTCATCACGGTCCTCTGGCAATGCCTGTTTGGCATTGTTGTGGGCATGGCCATCGGCAACGCTGCCAACAGACTTCTCCGCTTCTCAGACCAACGACGCTATATTTCAAGACCCTCATTCGTCGTTTTCTACCTCCTCTTGGCCATGCTCTGCGTCGGCGTCGGGTCAACACTCGGCACTGACGACTTTCTAGTTGCGTTCGGAGCTGGCGTAGGCTTTGCGCACGATGGCTGGTTCTCCAAAAAGACGAAAGAAGCCCCATTCCCGACAATCATCGATCTGATCCTTAACAGCAGCATGTTCGTCTTCTTCGGCTCTATCATACCATGGAAGACTTTCGTCCCTCGAGAGATCACTCCTCATTGCGGCGTCTGGCAACTCTGCTTGTTCCTCGTACTGGTGCTACTCTTTCGCCGGATCCCCATCGTGCTGGCGATGAAGCGTTTCATCCCCGACGTCCGAACCTACCGCGAAGCCCTGTTTTGTGGCCACTTCGGGCCTATGGGCGTCGGGGCATTGTTCCTCGCCATGGAAGCAAGAGCTGAGCTGGAGAATGGGACTTCTGTCCCCTGGGCCAAGCCGCGGAAGCTGACTCCTCCCTTCAGCAATAAGGACATGGCGATCGAGTTGGTGTGGCCAGTGATCTGCTTTGTGGTGCTCGGAAGCACCTTCGTACACGGCCTGAGCACTGTGGCGATCAGTGTGATCGGCCATTATTCTAGGCGGAAGGGCGAGAGAGCACCGCTCTTGGCGCAGGAAACGGATGCGCTCGATGCCATGATCCATGAGGGTGGTGGCGGCGAGAGTGAGCCGGATGTCAGCGGCAGTGATTACGAGTAGCCGTTACACTCTTTAAAGAGAAGCAGAAGCAGAAGCATTCAAGACGTCGGCCACCTTGATATCTAATCCGTGCTTGTTTCCGTGCTCGCTTCTTCGACGCATCAAAGCCTCTTAGAAGACATACTTATATCGTAATGCCATAAGTATATCTTAACCAAGGCCCAAGTTTTCGCATTTGATATCCTAGCACAGAATGCGATGACACTAAGGATAAGGGCACCAACTTTCCGGCTCTTCCAATCTAAGCGGCTTACGATGCCCTTCGACTCATCCAGCCTCGGTCTTTTCTGCTGCATCCTGTCGTGTAAATCAGTGCTTATCCCGCCTAGCTTGCTTTGCCTTCTCACAAAGACAAGCCAGTACCGAGCTCCCTCCTCGCCCAAGGCCGCAACGCCCTCTCCAGCGCCACCTCTGCGACATCTACCAGCCCCAGTTCCGCAAAAACACTGTTTCCCAAGCCACCGCATGCAGTGTATCCTCAGCAAACTTCCACTCCTAGTCCTCACCCCTATCTTCACGAGTTCCTTATCTCCAAGAACGAGAGCAGAGGGTGACGGCTCGGGCGAAATAGGGAGAAGTAGCGCGGAGCTTGTGTTGGTTGGTGAGGAAGGTTTTGGTGCTGCTTCTTCCCTGTGTGACTGTGCTGGCGATGGGGGGATCGTGGGCGTCGGCTGCGGATGGTGAGGAACCAGCATCGGCGGGTGGTTTGCGTGGTATTTTGCCGCTGGCCAGTACTGGGGCGCAAGAGCGAAACCGACGATTTTGCAACGTGTGGGTAACACCCCGCTCAGTAAGCGATTCTCGGAGTTTCATATCCCAGTCTAGAGCGTTAGAAGATTCTTCTGCTTCTGAATCAGACGAAGTCCAAGTGCCAATTCGTCTTAGCTTACAAAGATCAAGCGCTATCGAACTCCTCGGTCAAGGCCCTTTTCCAACTTGACCTAGTACAAGCTATCAGATAGACCATCACTACAGAGACAGGCAGCTATACCGTTTTTACAACCTCCTATTGGAATGGACTTGTTATATAAAAACCCCATTTTTGGAATTTTACACGTCCGGCCTGCAGGACAGGCCTTGTTGTGACAGCATAGAGGGCGCTTTCTCCATGTCTAGCTCTTCTAGCCGTAAAGCAAATCCAGAACAACGTTGCCTGCGGTCTCTAACATCTGCTCTCGAGCGGCCTCCTCCTGGGCGTTAGACTGTATCCCTTATATACACCCTCTCGTCTAGCTCTGACGACTTGTCCTCTGCCAGCCACGGAGTTTGTGTCATCAAGATGTGCAATCCATGTCTCTCTCAATCTCAACGTTGTTGTATCGGAGACTAGTTGGTCCTCCACGATATGTCAATGTCTGATCTCAGATGCAGGATGCAGAACATGTATAGTACCTAGATACCTAGGTAAAGGGTGTTCCTTCTACGTACGAAATGCAGAGTCGAGAGGGAAGCTGTCTGCAAGCTGTCGTCTCCCCATCTCTCTAACACATGTAAAGAGCTATCTCCAACCATCTCACAGAAACCCCTCTGCATCCACGCTCCCACGCTCCCAGGCCCCGATGAAAATAAAAACCAGCCGGAGAGGCCCACGCTGGCATAACGCTGTGGTGTCTGTTCCCGAGAAGAAGAAAGAAAGAAAGAAAGAAAGAAAGAAAGGAAAAGACGAAACCTCTCCCAACCTCCCCTTTTCTCTGCCACACAGCCAAAGCAGAGTCCCTGTCCCCACTCCCCTGGATCTCGAACATGCCAGACACGCATCCAGCACCATCTATTTATCTCTCCCTCTCTCTCTCTCTCTCTCTCTCTCTCTCTCTCTCTCTCTCTCTCTTTCTGCGCGTGCAGAGCCAGTAGAAAGGACGTCTCTGCCCTCCCACCCTGTCTGTCCCCAGGAGCCCAGATCCCTTCCTTCTCTCCCCTTTTTTCCTTTCCGCACCAGTCTGGACTGACATTCCCGTCCCCGTACGGCCCTTCGGCCCTTCCACACCACACCGTCTGCGGCATCCCGCCACGGCGATCGCCATCTGCACAGCGCGCCGGGCGGCCGTGCCATGTACGGCGGCGGGGTGACGACGACGCCGACGCCGCACGGCGCGCGACTGTCGCAAGGACATGTTTGTGCTGGCGAGTAAGGACGGAAAGAGGGGGGAGAGAAGCGTGTGGATGGGATGAAAGATGAGCGTGTGTGTGGAGAGAGAGAGTTGCGTTGCGGCTCAGGAGAGGGGGAGGAGCAGGGGGATGAGAGGACGAGAGGGTGAGGTATGCTTGAGATAACCAGCTAGCGGGGGTACAGCTCGCGTTGGAGAGTGGTGTGTGGTGTGTGGTGTGTGTGTGTGGAAGCGTGCTGTTGACGAGACGGTGCAAAAGAAGGGGTAGTAAGTACCAGTAACATGGCTGGCACTACTGAGCGTGGACGGAGCAGTGGCGGCGGCGCTAGCTACTGTGATGCTCATCGGGTCACGAGCAATGAGTATAGTACGGATGACAAGCGAGCAAGCAAGCAAACAAACAAACAAACAAGCAAGCAAGCAAGCAAGCAAGCAAGCAAGCAAGCAAGCAAGCAAGCAAACAAACAAACAGAGACGTCAGACAGAGAGAGAGATCAGAAGCCGGCAGACCGTCTTTTCATGAGATGTGGCAGAGGTATCAAACTAGCAGATGTACAAAACCCCCAACGCCTAGCCAATGCATTTCCAGAATTACACCACCCTGATGTTCCCGACCACCAGTCCCTGACTCTCTATATGGTATCTCCTCCTCAAGCCTACGCTCTTGCTCTTCCTGAGCATGAATTCCGTGGTCTCCCCGCCGCCCACCATCAGCATGGAAATCTGATGGTGTCTCACCAGCCCGCTCGGCGTAACCTGCGCCTTATCCAACAGCGGGCGTATCAAATGAGACCCGTCTGCCTTGGGAGGCCCATTCATCTCCTCTTCGTCGTCTTCCGGCCCTGAAATGACTATGACGAGCTTCAGGCTCTGTTTAGTAGGCACGAAGCTAGGAATAGTGGCCAGTTTCTCGGTGAAGGTGCAGCCACCACGACGCATCACGATGATATCGTGATTCTTGGCGGCCTCGTCAGGAAGCTTGCCGGCACAGCTCTCCCCTGCAAAATAGATGCGCGACCAACTAAGTGGTTCTGATTGAAGGCTTTGGTTCGGATCAGGAGCGTCGACAACTTCTCTGATAGGAGCTGCGCCCATGCCGGTGGGAGCGATGGCAGCAACGGGCACCAGGCGAAATGCCGGAGCCGTTTGGGGCTCGGGGATGGCAGTCGCTGCAGGATCGCGCAGAGCCGAGGTCACTTGTCGAAACAGAGAGTTGATGATGGTTCGGTACTCGGCAGCGATGCCGGTAATGCTGGATTCTTCGAAGAAAGGACCGGTGCCTTCGTTATATATATCTAGGTCGGACTCGGCGTCGAAAAAATCCTCAACGCTATCAGAGTTGGGAGCGCTCTCGGGGACGGAGCTTTCGAGCTGTATAATGATGTCGGCCATGATAGTGTCGCGGATGCGTGTGAACGAGGGATCCGTCATCTCGCCCACAACGTCGCGTGGGATGAAAACCTGCTCATCACGACCGAGAGGCATGTTGGCTAAACTCCAAACCCGCCACGATTCCAAGAGAGGCCCGTCGGACGCCATAAAGGGAGAAGGGGATTCGTAGACCATGCCAAGCCTCAGCCCGGAAAGACTTCTGACAAGAATCCCCTCGTTCAGACGAATGAGCGCTTGAGACCCCAACACGAAGTTGGAGCCTGCAGCGGAGTTTGCCAGGCTGCTGGCTGGAAACTCGATAGAAAGAGTGTTCTTCAGAGGAAGTTGGGAGCACATTCCGTCGAGTGGCATGAGGGAATCAGGAAGTGTCCATGGATAGTATGTGTGATTCGCAACCGAGTCCATGCATCGATCATCCACACTCCCGATGGCGCGGGTGTTGGGTATCAGATGCAAACCGATCAAACTTGACGCATGAAAAATATCCGGTCGAGAAGCCGTTACAGAAATCGTGAGAGGGACTGCAGATGGAGGTACTGGGCACGTGTCCCTCAGTAAACCGCTTTCGTAGGGTCGTACGGCCTGTGTCGGGGCAGTTTTTCTCTTCGGCATCCGAGCGCCCTTTTCCTTCGGGATGAGCAGAGGGTGGCCTTCCGTTGTGAAGACGTAGGCCGCGTCGAGCGAATTCAGAGGATGGTCCGTATCGAACAAGAGATAGAGATACTTGGCAGTCTCGCCGAGAAAGAAGCTTTCCATGCGATCGCTCTTCTCTCCCGTACGGACGTCTTGAAGCCCGGACCAACCACATTTTGTCCAGCACCGACTCTTGATATCGGCAAGCACCATTTCCCCAACGTGAAGATACCAGGGGTCTCGCGTAGCCCGGTAGAGATGATAGTTTGATTCAATGAACTCGGGACGTCCTGGCCACCAGCCGAGACCCCCCTCTACCTGGCCGTCCCTGACCGACCATCTCTCCGGCAGCGCGGCATATCGTGTCCACAGGGCGGTATAGAGTAGGTTCGTCGAGATTGCCTCTTCGACCTCGCCAGCCAAAGTGAGCAGGCCCGGATAATATGCGCCCAGGCTATCGATCCAGTACGCCTGTGGCGACCCCGTAGTCAAGTGAGCATTGACATAATGAGGATGATGAGTACCACTGTACAAATGCCGCTTGATAGCCGCGTGTGCTTCGTGCCACGCTGCCAGAAATGCCTCGGAGGAATTCTCTTCCACGCTCAAGGGGCTGTGGATCGAATTCGGATCCAGCCAAGATCCACGCGGCTCCCGAAAAGGGGCCGTCAGATTGGGCTGCGCGTGTCCAGAGAGCAGGATGTGCGTTTTCAGGGCATATTCAAAGAAGCTGTCCGCTCCGGCTCCAATGCCTGCATAAGGCGCGATCCATTGGCCATTCTCGGCGTCAACACCAGCCCCGATGAGTCCAATATCGCTTCTTCTTGCCCAGACGGCCCAGAAGGCTCGTTTCCCCAGCTGCTCGAACCTGACATCGCCAGTCAAGCGACTCAGAACAGTGAATTCCAGCACCAAACTACCAGCTCCGGCACTGCACGTCTCTGTGATTTCCGGGCCCCCTTCATGAACGTAGTCATCCGGGTCCGAGTTCTGATTCAAGGGGGAGTTCTGGTAGAATGGGATGCCATGTCGCAGGTTAACCCTCGGATACGGCATACCCGTCGCCGTGTAGAAGGCAGGCAGGAGGCGCTCGCCCAGATCCAAAGCCAGTCGGAGCAGCTGCCCGTCGTACTTGAACCCATTCGGCCACGCCAGAGCCGGTATCTCGCCCTTCTGCAGCTTGCGTTTCGACCCAGCCGCCTTTCGAGGTGTGTATCCATGTATGGGCAGCTCTCCCGCCGCGAACAAGTGCGCGCTCACCAAGCCGCCGACCCCGCGGATCACGGTCTCGAAGACCTGGACCTTGCTATCGACATCAAAGCCGCGCGCTCGCAGTCCTTGGCCAGAAGGTCCGCCGGTGCCGTCCCCGTACTGCAACACCAACGACGCCACGCCGTCCTGAAAGTCCCGCAGGGCCTTGCGCCCGGTCCCCGATCGGTCTGGAGGCGCCGAGGCGAGGATCGCAAGAGTCGACAGGCTGTCAATGAGGGTGAGAGAGTAGTTGCCCAGGACGTCATTCAGCTCGACATTCCGCGGATTGCGGGAATCCCGCGTCAAGGGCACGCACGAAATGGGACGCAGCTTCACCACCGTCAGCGCACACGCCAGTCCGTACGGAGGCGGGAGATCTGTTACCTCGTCTTCCGGGAATGCGACATTCATGTAGTTGTCGAAGCCGTGGTAGAACATCTCCACCGTTTCCTGACGCAGCTCCGCGATCCGCGCGGGCGACATGGCGCTGGCTACTGCCAGCCATATCGAGAAGAGGCCCAGCAGAAACAACGTCGACCGTGGACTATCCATGAAGGGAGCGCTCCAGGGCAGGCCTGAAAGACCGGGCCATCGCGATGGCATCACCGACGGCTGAGGTTGGCGGAAGGCATGTGAGCGTGAGCCTATACGAGATCGCAACGGGGAGTGAGAGGGGGGCGGTTGTCCGACCAGAGACGAGTCCTGGAGGTTGTGGAGGTTGTGGAGGACGTGGAGGTCGTGGATGTCGTGGATGTCGTGGTTGTGGATGTGGTGGTTGTGGTGTTGTGGGTGTTCTGGCTGGCATGGTCGAGGGAGAAAGTCGATGCTGAGAAGTGGCCGCAAGCTGCCGCGAAAGCCACCATGTCATCAACGTAGGCGCGTGCGCCCGCCCCCACCTGGCCAGCCGCCTCTAGCGAGCTCGGTTGGCGAAGCTTTGTTGACTTCAGAGGTCGAGAGATCTCATTCGGCATCATCACATCACGGTTTGGCAACAGAGTGGCCCACAAGGCACCACATTACCAACTCGTGCCGTGGAATAGCTCGGGACTATAGGTGAGAAGGTGGGAAGTAAGACAGAACGCTATCAAATACCAAGCCGGCCAAATGCAGCCATCTACCTATCGACTTTTCTCAAGACGGCGACGAGTGTAGGTACTGTAGGTATGTAACGCCAGATCCATCATCTCATGACCCGCGCAGAAATGCTTCGGATGCCTAGGCACATGTAGTCCCCTACTCCCCAACACAGCATCCAGTCGTTGCAGTCACCCCCACTGTCCCGTCCCTCCAAAGCCGCGAAAGGTCGGGACCCGGGCAATGTCTTGCGGTTGGTGGCTATCGGCGTTCACCTGGAAGCTCCTGACCAAATCCTCCCACCCGTCCCAGTTGATTTCCCCGTCGACGGCGCCCATGTCGATATCCAAGAACCCGTTGCCATCCATGGGCCACGGCTGTTGCTGATTGCCGTGATCCGGTTGCTGCATCTGCAGCGGAAGCTGGTGCGGTGCACCCGCATTCATAGCGACCATCTGAGGCGGCGTCATGGACACGTTGCTGGTGAACGTGTTCTGCGAAGCGGTGGCCGGGTCCATGAGAGTGACAAGACCAGTGGTACGAAGTCCTCCTTCCGCCATCTGACGCCTTGCGGCGACCATTCCAGGGCAGCGGGCATTGGCATCTGCTCCGGAAGGCTGCGCGACATATTCGCGAGGCACTCCCTGCCCACCGTCTTCGACGTCGTTCCCTCCCATCCCGAGGTTTTCCTGTCGTTTACGGATGGCTTTGGCCAGGAGCTTTCGCACAGGTTTCCACAGCATGCTCTGTTGTCCGCCGTGCACCGAGAATTTGGAGAATTCAACGTCGATAATTCGCCAGGCGCGTTCAGTGATGGCAGAGTTGGCCCGAATGCACAACTCGCCTAGAATGTAAGCCAGGGCGTGCCACTGGGTATAGGTGTGGAACAGCCATCCCCATCGGGTGGTCGAGGCTTCAAATTGCAGCTCCCGAGAGTGCTCGATCAGCTTGGTTGAAGCGATCAAGAGTCTATCCTTGGTGGCTTGGTCGAGACTGTTGGGCCGGCCGGGAGGGGTCAAATGATGATAGATAACGAGCGGGAACTTGGCGAGCATTAATCGCGCAAACGTCGCCGCAACCCAGCACAAAGCTCCGGCACCCTCGCAGTACCGCAAATACTTTGCTTCGAGGTGCTCCTGGCACTCCCGGACTAGCTTCTCCTTTTGTTCGAGCGTGGACACGTCTCCAACGTGGGATGTGCAAGGTCCTGGTCCCGGAGGGACATATGTCAACTTCCTCTTCAAATTGCATATCTCGTATCGGATAAGGCAGAAGGTCATCTCCGTGGCACCCGATCTCTCTATGGGTGGCTCGGCCGCAGTAGGGTCCAGGTCTTCGTCGTTGATAGACAGCGGAAACTTCGTGTCGTACGAATAGTCGGTTATCGAGGGATCCGATCCATGGTCTTCGGCCGCTCTCGTGTCCAAGGCGCATACCTGCCACCAGAGCCTCCGCCTCATCTCCGTGTCAAAGGGCGTGAGTCCGAACTTGGTTCCGTCTCGATGCAGGCCCAACGACTGGGCGATTCGCAGCGCCAAACCTGTCATCGACCACACAAACCGGCTGTCGTCGTGTCTGCGAACACAGACCAGAAACAGAACCAAAGCTTGCACCGTCACGATTTCCTCGGTGTTGAGAAAACCTGCCCTCGCAAGGGCTTGCTCGACGCCAAATCGATATTGCTTGAGGAGGACATCCTTCTCGACACCCATGTTTTTCCGCACCTTGGACGGTTAGCACTCGAGGCGACGTCACATCGGGTCTTCTCACACACCTCTTCCGCATCCAAGGAGGTGATGGTTGCAAAATAGATAGAAAACATCAAGGCCTCGGTGCTTCTGCTCAAGTTGTTCAGGTTGTTTCGGACCTCCTTGATCACGGCATTCATGGTGGGCCTATGCAGGATCATGACCAACGGGTGCACATTCTCGAGAAAGATTTGCCAGTAGAATGGGATCTGAGAGGGAAGTGGGTGCAGGCTTCTGAGACCGACGTCGCTGCTGTTGTACCCCATGATGAAGCTCTGCAGCAAGAATCAGCGAAGACGACACAGGGTAGCGAAGGGCCGCATAACAGGAGAGGAGACGGTTCAAGCACCAGCGAAGACGTGGATTTCGCGCGTACGGACCTGGTGATTGGAGTCCGTGACGGTATGGGTCGGCCACAACGGGATGTCTGAGTCGGACTCGCACTCTTGGTCGTTCAGTAGATCCTTGATTTCCGATACCTCGTCCGCGATCTGGGCCCAAAAGGGAGACGCGATATAGTGGCTTTTCCCTTCATCGACGACCAAGCGGCCAACACCGGCCTGTAGCTCGTCCATGTTGAACTCCGTCTTGGGCCGTTGCCGACTCGAAAGGCCTTCAAGATCCAGGCCTTCCGGCCCCCATTCCCCTCGTCCATGCCGACCACGCGCACCGCGTGCTCCTTTCCATGGCTCGTCTCGGCCGTGTCGGTCTCCTTGGAGGGCGAGTCGTCGCTGGCCGGAGAATGCTGCTTGGTCGCCTCGACGTCGGCCTGCCCGCTGAGCTCCTCCACCACGCCCTCCAGTCTGCGCAGCCTCTTCAACAGCTCGGCCTCCCTCTCGCTGACAATCCTCGCGCCCTGCCGGGCCTTGCGCGGAGCCCGTCCTGGGGCTGGGATGACACAGGTGCTGCCGGCCTTGGTGCAGTTCGAGCACGGATTCTGCTTGTCGCATTTGACCTTGCGCCGGCGACAGGTCACACACGATCGCGCGTTGAGCCCGTGGAGCCCATCGTGCGACTTGTGCCTCTCGGCGCCGCTCTGCTCTGCGAGTTGCGGAGTCGGGACGTGGTGAAGGTGGTGAAGGTGGTGGAGGTGAGACGGTGTTTCGAGCGACGGAGGCGCAACGGCCGCTGGCTGGGCGAAGGCGTCCATCTCGAGCTTAGTAAGCCGTGTCTGACTGCCTCGATGCGTCGCGGCTGGAAGTGCCACTCATCACTCAACGGCGGCGTCTCGTCACGAGCTTTGGATCTTGCAACCAACATCACACGATTGAAGAGCCTGGACGAGAGTCTTGGGGCACGGCGTTTGTGTGTCCGCAGAAATGCCAATCCCCTGGTGATGCACCCCGGTCGACAAGCTGCTCTGATGCTCGATGCTCTGATGCTCGATGCTCGATGCTCGATGCTCGATGCTCTGACAGCGGTGCCTCCACGTTGGAGGCAGCGTGGGCTCGTTCGCAAGCCAGAAGGGCTTCCAAGTCTGCACAGCACTACATACAGGACAGTTCTATCAATGGCCTTCCACTGACCTTGGGCATCAATGTCCTTTCCCGTGCCACGCGGCCGGCTTCAGCGTGCGCTCGCAAGTGCAGATAAATCCTTGGGAGGTGGAGATAGATCGACACTCTAATCAGAAAAGAAGCACGTCAGGTACTGTACACTACATTGGCTTTGACCACGGAGGCCTCTTCCGGAATGAAGGTTGGTTTTGGTGTTTGGTGTAGAACCCACCCGGAATTCGGAAGGAGGGGATAGTACACTCCTGTACTGTATGTACATGTTAAACATGTTAAACCTCCACCGAGTGGTGGATCGAGAGAACGCTCACCCGGCGATGGGAGGGGAAATGCCTCTTGTTCGACACCAGTTGTGACTTGATTCCGATGTGGATGTCCTTACACGCGCCGAAAGTAGACCTAGTGTTGGAATTCCAATCTTGATTCCGTCGCCGCCACATAATCATGCAAATTTGAATTTCGGCTCATGGTAGACGGCAGATATCTTAGGTTTGCCGGGTAGCAACTGGTCCTATTAACAGCTCCGGGGTTGGCTATTTTCTCACTCTTTGCTTTTGATCCACCTCTCCCTGTAAGGGGTTCACTTTGCGAACATTGGTTGATCTTTGGCTCAAACGGGGAAGCTTTTAGCTTGCCGCTCTTTCTGCCTTTGATCTTGGGGTGGTTTTTGCCGGGCTGATATTACAGTACGGTAACATTAAAACCTTAGATCAAACACACTTTTCTCTCGTATGCTAAACGTAATCACTCGTCCTTCGGCCCGTGGTGGGCCCCAAATTCTTGACGGGTACTAATTTCGTCAGGGTTCGGGTTACAGTGAAACCTTACTTTGCTACAGTACATACCTACATACAGTACAATCACGTCGCAGATTTTCCGCATCACAGCAGAACGCTTTCTCACGATTATCGCGCCGGCAAGGAAAAGCCGCGCTCGGTACACTTGACTCTGCAACGTGGCGAGCTGACTGCCATGTACTGTACAATGAGGAAGATCAGAGCCATCGACTGGGATCAGCTTCAGCGGCTTGTTTTTACCCTCCAGCGGCACTGCGTTGTCGCAAAAATGCCCTCGAACTCGGCGTGACAGTGTTTTGTTGCGTCTCGTCTATAAGAGAAGAATGAGTCAAGGTAGTTTTTTGAGATCGGAGATGTATTATTCTAAAAAAAGTGGAGGTTTCAGAAAAGTTTAAATACAGATTGTACGGATCCGTACCCTTAGTTTCGCTTGATGCTTCAGGCCATAACAAGTTCTTTTTTAAAAAGTTCTCGTCCCGAAAGCTTTCAAATGCAAAAATCAAGCTTGAAAAGCTAAAATTTGCAAAAGCAAGAATTTCTTAAAAAAACATCGGTATATAATATTTTTTTGATTTCCAGTCAATTTATTAAATTGGCTTTTTATTTCTTTTTATTATTCAGAAAGGTTCCTTTCAATAAAAAACCATATTTTTCGTAATCGGAAGCATATTTTAAAACTAAAAGTATAATTTTATGGTCTGTCCTTTTTTTCCTAAATTTTGCCCGAAGATTTAGTAAAATTAAATGTTATAATATTTCAGCGCGAAGGTTTTAATAAGCAGGCATTCTCTTTTTTGATTTTGTAACAAAATAAATAATACGTAAATAAAAAGATTTTAGCTAATCGATATAAAATCGTTTTAAAATAAATTTACGATTTAATTGTTTCAACGTATAAAATCTTATATATTTCCTTCCGAAACTAAAAACTCGGAAAGGTTTTTTCTAAAATAGCTTCAGCTTTTGCCCTGCAACTGTATAATTATATAATATAACTAATAACCCTGGCATTAAAGTTTTTAATTTCGGCATTTTTTTAAATGCATTGTTTTATTATTGTTTCGTAGTTTTAAGTTATATTTTAAATAACTTTTTGCCTTATAGCAATATATTTCAAAATTGTATTATTTTATTTTTTATAATCTGCTGTATTTGCATTCCAAAATATATCAAAAAAAACCTTAATTAATAAAAGTTTAATAAATAACTTTAGCGTAATATCCCGGAAAGGCTATATTTATAGCCGCTTTTGGTTGATATTCTTTTTGAATATTAAATAATAAATATCCGAAAAAGGGAATTTTTTTTTGCATTAATTTCGAAAATTGTAATTTTAATTTTCTTTTTAAACCTTCTACCAGTCTTTTCCAAGGCCTTTTATATTATTCCTATAGCCTTTTCGGCCATACCAGTCGATTTTTTCGATGCAATAGAAAAGTTAGTTTATAAAATCCTTTTTTTTCTTATAAACTTTTTGATTATATTACCGAAATGATTTTTTAAATCAACGTAAAATTCGATCGGGCATTTATCTGTCTGAAATAATAAAATAAAACTTTTGATTATTCATTTTGAATTTAATAAAAAGTATAAATAAATTCAGAAAAACTTCGAAAAATAATCGATTATAAATAGTAGAAACTTGCATTTTAGTAGAACTCCAGGAAAAAGGCCATAGAAATCAGCTTTTAACAATTTCATAAGACCCGAAATTATTACATTTAACAATAGTTGGGATTTGTTAGCAATTTCAAACTTTGCATATTGCAAGCATTTTTTAATATAAAAGCATATATTTTAAATAATATTTGGCTATTAAATATTTTTTAGTTTTTTAATAATAATCGTTGCTGCAAAATAACCTTTTTAATTATATGCAACTACCAGAGCTTTAGCTACCTGACCGGGGATTAAACATCTTTTGTAAACACCTTTCCATTTATATCAAAAGGCGTTGTTTTCTTATTTATATCTAAATGCTTTGCGTTGTAATTATGTTTTTTTCGGATTTTATCGTAATTTGTCGGGTATTTTTATCGGTAAAAATATTTGAAAACGTTTGAATACCAAAAGCAATTTTCGTACGCTCGTTTTAAGTTTATAATAATAGCAGGTATTAATTTTGCAATACTTTTATTTTTTGGCAGTAATAATACCTTTGCAAATAAAGCTTCGGGCTTTAATTTTAGCATATAATCCTTTTTTTTTTATTTTTTTCAAAAATAATATTAAATTAATATCGGATAAAAAGGTTTCTGCTAATTATTAAATTATTAATAATTGCATTATTTTTCGGATGCTTTTAACTTTTATTTTTTCTGATTGCGTTAAAAAATCCGCAATTTTTTCCAATAGCTTTTTATAGCTATTAATTTCGTTTTTTTAAATTCACACTTTTTTTTTGTTATTTAATGTTTTATACCCATTTAAATCTGCTTTCGAACAGTTTTGACTAAGAAAAATAGTTTTTAATAAAATATCAGCCATTTTGTTTTTAAGATTTTTAATATAATAAATTGCTATATTTAAGATTTTTATTTCAGCTGTTTATCGAATATAGATTTTTTCGTAAATGGATTTAAATAAAAAAAAAAGTATATTAAAAAGGCATAATTAATATATAAAATAAAAGATTCGTCGCAGCGTATTATATAAAAGTACTTTCTGTAATATTCGATTATAATCAATAGCTTTTTTTTATATATTTCGTAGTTTTTTTAGATTTTGATAAATAAAAAACTGTCGTATAATAATAAAACTAGTGCAGATTTTTCTTTTTGCCGTTGAAATATATAATATTTACCGGCAAATGCAAATACGTTCGTATATATTAAAACCGGCACTAATAATATATAACCGGCTTTTTTTATCATTCGATTGTAACAATTTTTTAATAAAAAGAAAAAAACCATTTTAAAGGCTTTTTATTTCCAAAGCACGTTTTCAATAAAACGATTTAATAATTTGGCAATTTCAGCGAAGTTTTTCATTCAGTTTTTAATAATTTAAATTATATTTAAGAATTTTTGTATTTCTGTTGTATTAATAGATACTGGCCAGATTTTCAATGCTTCCGATTTTTTAGCCTTGATATATAATTTTTCGGCTTTGTAACGGACTTTTAAAACTATAATTTTACTGTTAAACAAAATGCATTTTTTAAAAAAAAGTTTGAATTAATTTTATAACAAACGGAGTAACAAATAGTTTTTTAAAAATGCAAAAGCTTTTTCAAAATTAGCATTTCCGTTGAAAATATCATTTATATAAAAGCCCAGTTTTTGCAATTTAAAGTTTTTTTTTTTAAAATAAAAAAAAAATAATAACGGTTTCGAATTATCGTATTTTTTATTAATTGCCCGTTAAGATTTCGGTATATTTCCGAATATAATTTTTATTAATTCGGTATAAAAAAAAGGCACTGAAAGCTTTTTTTTAAAATATTTTGATAAGCTGCATTTATAGATGACCGGAAGCTGAAAAAGCATATATATGCTTATCTTTTAAATGGATTTAAATATTTTAATAACCGTATTTTAAATTAAATTAATTAAAAATCTTATAAGACGGATTGCTAAAATACGTTGTATAATTATTAAGTCCGATTAATGTATAATTAAGTGTTTTTTTTTTGATTTTAAAATAGTTAAATATAACTCGATATTTTCTTTTTCCAAATCGGGATTTAACAAACTTATTTATAAAATAAAAATAACTGTTTTAATCAAATAGCTTGCTATTAGCTATATAAATAGATTCGAAAATGCTATAACGAATTTTTTTATTTAGCGTTTTGTTTAGCCAGGCTAATTTAATAAAAATGTATTTTCGAAATGTATTATCGGCTATAAATGGTGCGTCTGCAGAAATTCTATATCGATATATATACAAATTTGTATACGGAAATTTATTAAAACCGATGCTATTAATTTCTCGATATATATATATTAGTTTTTATACGTTTTTCAGTTTGTTTGCGGAGATTCTATTCCCAAACGTCAGTTTATAAAAAATTGCCTATTTGTTAAAAATATCGTCGGGAATTTCTTTTAATAATAGTCGTACTATTTTTTTTGTTATCGGAAAGGAGATAGCTTTTTCCGTTTCAGATAGGATTCTAATAGATTTGCAATTTAGTTGCATTAAAAATAATACTATTAATAGTCCTTTTAATACAATGCGTTTTGTAAATTATATAATTATAATAAAAATTAGTAAATAAGATTCTGATATGCATTTTAGCAAAAAATATCTGGATATAAGTACAAATGATTTAGGCTTTGCGAATTAAAAACTAAAAGTGTTTTTTAAAAAAAAAAAAAAGTAGAGCTAGCTTTTTCTTTTTGTTATTAATTAATTTTCCGCCATTTTTAAAGCGATGCTTAAATCTTAGTTTTCCGAAAAGTAAATATTATCCGAATTATTTGATATAAAATCTTCGTTATTAATTATATTAATATTATTATCATCGGTTTTTTTCGAATTTAGTAAAAGACCGAATTTGATTATAAGATTTTCGAAAAATTTTTTCGATTTAAAATTAAAATGAAAAACCAAATTGATTTCCGTAATAAGCATTTGGAAAATTAATTTTTACAGTATGATTTTTTTTTTTTTTTTTATATTGCTATTAATTAAAATCCTGCTTTTAATAATATCAAAATAAGCATTTATTATATGAAATTATAGCAATCTTAAGAAAAGCTGCAAAATATTGTTTTTAAACCCTAGTAATTCCCGAATAAAAGCATTTATATATCGTTAAATACTTTTTATATTTATATATAAAATAATATATTTTAACAAATTATAAATTTTTCCGTTTGTAATCCTATAAATAATATTTTTAATACTTTGGGATTTCAGAATAATAAGCTTTAATTTCAACTTTTTTATTAAACTCATCGAAATCAAAACAATATCTGAACCCTGATTAATGGAAACCATGCCCTTAAGCAAACTAACGTCGACTGTTCCATCTGTCTTTTTAATACGAATAATGGCTTGGACTTTCCAAGCCTTATCGTCTAAGTGAATTCTGGAAGCTACTGCTTTTAACCTTATGCTTATTTAATAAAATATAACTTAAACAAAAAATTTAATTGCAATTAATCGTATTGCAAATGCAGATAATATAGCTAGTATAATAATAATAATTAAGATAATATTAATATTCTTTTTGATTTTTCGGTTATTTCGTCTAGTACTAAGCTTTCGGAATTGTTTTAAGACTTTTGGTGATAATTAAAACAATTCAAAAAGATTGATTATAACTTCAAACTTAATTGTCAGGTTCTTGTAATTAATAGAACCTTTTTCTGTTCGATCCATAATATTTCGTAACTCTCGAAGCTTTTTCGCAACAAGGGCCACGGGAGTAATAAAAGTATTATTAGTTTTTCTAAAAAACGGGAACTTATTCAATAGCATTTATATTTTTCTGAAAATGCAGCCATTTTCTGTCTTTTTTTTGCTCGGGTAGCCATAAAAACGTTCAGATAAATAGCTTCTGAAAAAAAAATAAGTTTTCGTTATTTTTCATTCGGTATATCAGATTATTTTTCATTTTCAGCGCTTTAAAATTAGAGTTTTAATTAAAAAAAGATTCGTTTTTAACTGAGGCATTTCGGCTACCTGCGTATTAGAAAAAGCTTATGCAAATGTTTTTCTGACTTTAATAAAATAATATAATAGATATTACTAGATCTGATAATAGCAATAATAGATTTTGATATAAATTAATCATTTTTGTCTAAGATTTATTTATAATCTTAAGCATATTAGCGGAAACAGATCGATTTGAATGGAAAATAGCAATAAAATAGACTTTTTTTCAGTCTGTCAGCCAAGTGTTAATGCATTTTGATTTGATATAACCATATTAATTATATCCGATATAAAGGAATCCATTTTTGTTTTTATCGTATTAGCGTGATTTATTAACAAAAAGGTTTTTGAACTCAAATGCAAGCTTTAAAAATACGGTTGAACGTTGTTAAAATAATTAAAAATTTCGGGTGTTTTAATTATTGCTGTTATTGTAATTTCCGGAACGTCGATTTTTCCAATTGTTAAATTGCTATTATAATAACTATTATTAGGGGTTGATTGCTTAATATTATATGTTTTATTAGCGGGCATCTTATAAAAAAAAACGATTTATGCAGATCGTACGATTTAAAAAAAGACTATCAATTAACTTTAAAAGTAAATAATATAATTTTTATTTATATATAATGCTAATACAATAAAAGCGAGCATTCCGGATTTCTTTTTAATTATTTCTTTTAAGCTTTTAACGTAGCGCTTTTGTTTAATAAATAAAAAAACTTAGTTTTTGGTTTTTAATACGGTTTCGGAAAGTAATAATATTTTATATGCCTTTTATAAGCATAGGTATAAAAAAACGTTGATATTAAATGCATATAATCGTAGTTTTTTATTTTTAATACCGATTACAAAAGTTTTGGTAACGATTTTAAAAAAATGCCGATTTATATCCGTTTAATAAAAATCTGATGAAAAAGTATTATTTAATATGGATTTTTTTTATATTTTTCGCGTCAAATCTTTTTAATAATATAAACTGTTCGTAAATAATATTATATTAATGTTTTATTTTCCTTTTGAGCCAATTTTTCGATTTTATTATTAATATCAATTTCTTTTACCGGGTTTTGATCAGCTGGGTATTGGGTTTTTAACCAATTAACAATCTTTTGTTTTTTTTATTTTAAAGCAATTCGATTTGTTCGCTAAAATGTTTTTTATTTTATAATTAAATCTGAACAATTTTGATAATTCATTTTTTAGCAAAATAGCAATTGCATATAAGTACAAAGCAGATTCGGGATTAAAAAACCCGGAGATTTCAAAATTATAATTCAAACGGTCAAGCTATTTTTTTAGCAGATATATCGCCCGTAAAATTATTTAACTTATTAAACCTGAGTAAAAATAGTGCCGGCATAATTAGTAATATATTAAAAACTGAAATGGATATAATGCTAATTAGTAATATTTTCTGATATGTTATTAACGGGTGTTGTAATAATATATATAATAACGATAAATCCTTTTTTTTTTATTAAATCTTTTTTTATAATTAATAATTTTTTTTTCAGATGTGTTGCTGCTGCTAACACGAATTTTCTCGTATTTTTCTTTTTGCTTTTAAAAGTCGGTATTTTCGCGAGTGTTTCGGATAATAACTTTCGTATTATGGTTTCTTTTTCTTTTAAGGTTTTTAAATAGAAAGCTTTTTTCCCTTCAAATTGCGTTTAGCAAATTCTTTCCTTTCCATATGGGTAAATCACGTGCTCATTTATATAATTTTAAATGAATTTTGTTAAGGTCTTTGTTTTTTTTTTTTTTATATTATTAGCGTTATGTTAATAGTCGAATATATATGCAAAAGAGGCAATGTTTTTTTGCAATAAAAAAAAGGGATCAAAAGCTTTGTATTCGAATCCCTGCGTCGGTCGCCAGAAAAATAAGTCAAGGTAGTTTTTAAGATCGGAAATGTATTATTCTAAAAGAATGGAAGTCTCAGAAAAATTTAAATACAGATTGTGCGGGTCCGTGCCCTTAGTCTCGCTTAATGCCTCAGGCCACAATAATAAGCGAGGGAAAAAGTGGGTCGACAACTTCTCCAAGCACGCTGATTGGAATCCCTCACGCGTTCAAGACTTTACAGCTACAGTAAATCGAGGCCAAGCTGAGGATCGCTTGGTCCCCCAAAGTGATAAGGAGAGTAAGACGCAAGCTGCCAAGCGGGCATTTGATCGTCACCCTTGGAGAACGTAAAACACTGTCTGTGCATGATTTTCATTAGCGGCGTAACCATTTCGCAAAATGCAGAATTTCCACAGGTGCGAATGAAACATAAGGCTACTGTAGTACAGAGATACATATACTTGTAATAGCTAGGAATTGAGGACGTACATTCACTTGATGTCATTGATGGTGTTAACTAAGATCTATGTTGTTAAAATTTTGTTCTAGTACTGTAGCGTCGATTCAGCAAAATGAAGGAAATAGAAACCACGTCTCGGGCTCTTGGAAATCTTCCCCATCGACCCAATTTCGTGCCCGCTCAACCAGTCCTCACTATGGCTCTACCAACACCACCTTCTCAATACTACAAGTCGTCACGCCATTATCGGTTGTCCATTCGGGCTTGGTCATCGTGTAATTGGTGCTACCGGGACGGATTACCGGTGGCCTTTCTCTTGTCAGCGAAAAAGCGCTTCGACGAGGGCTGGCCGGAGGTGGAGAACACTGACCTGGTACACCATTCGGTGTCGCTGGAGTTCACGACCTAGATATCGCATCAGCTTGTGTCGAAGCAGAGGTCTCGACGGTGGAGGCTTACCATGACGAGGTTTTCAAAGGTCAGGGGTCCAAAATCCCAGACCATCCCTGCTAAGAGCTCGATCGCTAACAAAGCCTTCGGTTCCACGGAGAAGTCAGCGTGATCTGGCTTCTAGACTGGACACAAAATCGAAAGCGAACTGGGCTTTACCTGGGTGAAATCCTTGTAGCCCAATGGGAAAGTGCCAGAAGCTTCTTTGGACCCGGAGCTGAGATGGGTCACCCAGTTCACGCCGTCCGGCGTACGAGACTTGGATATGGCGACTCTATCCCCTTCTGCAACCTGCGTGCGGACATGTTAGAGCCACTCGACATATCTCATGGGAGATTGTTGACAAACATTGAAACCGTTTCCCCAAGGAAGATGATCTGGATTTCTGCCGTGTGTGTTAGTTAGATGCCAGATCAGACTTGCAGGGCTTCATCGGTTGGAGTGAGAAGAGGCTGAAGGGAATACGAACTGGCAGCACCAGCCCGATCCGATCCACCAGGCCGCCTTTCTCCCATCCAACACTTCCTGAAATACTCCCGTGATTTTTGTATCTTGGAGGCCAGGCCAAAGATAATAATATCCGAGCTTTGGATGTTTCGGGACGACCATAGTCACTGAGAACTGACCTACTGTTAGTCTGTACTTTGAGTTACCCTGTTTGAAGGGAGACGGACTGCATGATATTGAACCGTAGGATTAAGTGTGTACCAGCTTAGGTAATAAAGCCTGTCTCGTCAGAAATTGTTCCCGTGTTTCGAGATGGGGATTTTACATTCCAGAATTCTGAGCGAGTACGTCTTGGATGCAGCAACTTGCAATTACGGCAGCGAAAGTGAAGAACTTCATGGCTTCGGCTCGGAATCTTATTTCCAGATAGAAGTGTGATATGCCTACCAAGACCGGAACACTGGTCTATTGTAAAACGAGGGTCTTTGTCTGCGACGAAGGGCTAGTGTTTTTTTGTTGGAGAATGTTGGTATCGACCTCAAGCGATGGGGCCGAAGTATCACGTTGACGGTGGAGATCAAACGAAGGACCTCGAGAACATAACATAGAGTCAACACCCAGAGTACACAGGAGTCCTGGAGGGCCGAGTATTATATACAAGAAGCTGTACGGGTAAAGAATGTAAGCTCGTATAAGGTTCAGACTGCTGATGCATCAATGCGCAAAGTTTCCCCCGCCCGGAGGAAGACATTGCCTGAGGCAGTAGAAGCTCGTATAGATAGATAGCCGAACAAATCAGTACGAGCAGAAGAGGAAAGATAGCATCTCAGAACTCTAGAAGTGCGTTAGTTGTATTGTCTAAAAGCTATCGGGAACAAAGGAAGTTTCATCACTCCATGATCAATGTGTATGTGGAGCAGGAGTGATACTCAGAAGTATGAAAAATCAAATGATATGCGTTGTAGATTTACTGTAAGAAAGAGCATCTACTGTGGTGATAACGATGATGAGATTTTTTAACGTTTGGAAGCATCTACTGCAAGATACTTCGTGGTACTGTAAGGGTTATTAATATAGAAATCTAATCCGTGCATGCACTTTTGCTCTAGTAATGCCGATCCTTGCCTCTCTCTGCTGCAATCACTGCTTTGAATTTTGCTGGCATTTCCCGAATGGTTTTTTCTATTCTTAGCTAATGTGATATCTTCCCACGTTTCGAAGACTACTTCTCAAGGTTTACAACACCTCGTATGAACCTCTAGAAGTGATTTTCCGTCTTCATATTTCAATTAATATCTTACAGTTTGGATGGGATTTAGATAAGGATTATTCGAAAGTCACAAAAAAGTGTAAGATCGACAGCTTCAGATGCTTCACGTGTAAATAACCATTCGCGTTATCTGTTGAATTCGGAGATTTGGAAAGCATATCAAAAAATGACGGTTTTTTTTCTCCGAATAGCATTGATAGTGGGAAGGGAGTGTCGCAGAAGATCGAGTGCCCGCCGAACAATTGTGGGAAGGCAAGCCCACTATTACCAAAACTTGGTCACGATTGAAATCTAATAAATCGAGCTTTGGCATAACCTATAACACAAATAAGCAAATACATTATTTTCGTCTTTCACACTTTTGCTGTGTTATTTTTTTTCAGCGCAGCTCTGCCGCAAGAGGTGGTCTCCGATCCCCCGGTGATAAGGTGATGATCTTGTGAAACTTCATCATTGCGATTCCACTCATCATTTGGATTTCTGGCGATATTAGCTCTTCTTAAATACTGATTCTAGGTTTGGAAAATTGCGGACCTTACCAGACAGTGCCAGCAGGATGCAAACCAGCCGCTTAAACTTGCAAAGTATAACATACGATATCAAAAAAGCGTATCCCGGTTTTTAGAACTTAATCGCATACACTTTCTATGTTGATGAGTGTTAAAAAATGATTACGTGCGTTTTCACGTTGATGCTGCATCAATGGTTGTTGCCGGGTGAAGTCCGAGGGTCCCGCTTTCGCTTAAATCTCGACATCAATAACAAAATCAAGGAAGGAAAATCGGAAAATCTGCCTCTACAAAGCAGTAACTCACGGAGTTACTGAAAGTGGAGAATGAATTCAAAAGAATCCTTCATTTGTAATTGTCATACTATTGATACATGCAATAACCCTTATGACGACCAAATCCCCCTTTCTGTCCTGATGCTCTCGACCTCCCATCACTTCGTCATCCTTTGAACGTCCCCTCAACTCAGCCCCCCATACGTAGAGCCACATGACCATGAGAAAGAATCTTCCGAAGAAGAGAGTGTGTTCCAAAAACTTTGATAGTTAGACTCATATCAGAGCTGTGGCGGGACCTAAGTCTTTCTCTGCGAGCCCCATCCACGTTCTGCCTCGTGGCCCATGAGCACATAGAGACTCATCTTAACCAGGATTATGGCCCACGGACACTCCCTAGATGGATGGCACCGAACCCGCGATCGAGGAACGAGATCCTGGATGCCTAACCGGACCGGCGGCCAACCAGCTCCTATAGTATGAATCACCGAACCACAGTGGGGCCGTTAGCTCTCATAGTTCTCGTTGCATACGTACGTTTGGCTCTCTGTGGTCCCCACCATGGCGCGGATGCTGTACTCGAAGTCAGCGAAACGCGTTTCAAATCAAATCCAAAGTTTTAAGCCTCGCGGAGAGTTCCAAGGCCTTGCGCCGGACCGCGGCTTGGAGGCCTCTCCATCCATTGCGCAAAGCGCTGTGTGTAATGAAGCCATTTCTGCCCTTAAAATTGGCGGCTAGTTGATTCTGGAGTCGTGACATTGTAAACCTGATGGAAACGCCTTGAAAAAGATGATCGGTCAAGGTAGAGTAACTTGGAAAATTAAGTGGCTTCGATGTCCTTCTTGTAAGGAGCCTTGATTTGTCCTTCATGTTCGAGCCCGAGGCGTTCCGGTGGTGGTGAGGTTGTCGCGGTGTCGCAGCCTCGAGGTGTTGTGGTGTTGTAGAGCTGGGGTCAAGAGTCGAGCTTGGCTGTTCTTGTAGATCAAAAATCATTAGCGTGTGCGCTACTAGCGTTTTGAATAACGTGACTTCTAACCTGTCTCGTGCCAAGCTAACCCATTTGGGTACCTGACTGGTTGGGCGAAGAGAAAGTAATCCGACGCGTTCAGAACACGTGATGTCAACACGCTAGCGCTCAATCCACCCTCCTTCTTCACTCCACGAACGCGAAAAAGCACACAAACAGCAAATCAACCAAGATGGATTCGACCACGTTCATAACCCACTATGGGGTCAAGATGAAGGTTCCCCGAGTCAACTGGAGCCAAGCATCACTGTCTACCCTAATCACAGTCTTCAAAAGCATTGGCGGTACCTACGATGAGGCTTTGCACTCCAAAGCTGTCCTGATTAAGTATCTGACTGACGACGGAATGATCAAGAAAGGCGTGTGGATTAGCAAGCAGATCGAAATCGGTGGTCTCTGCACTTGGGATGTCTTCGAGCTAACTCCTATGGCCGAACGCACTCACGAGCTTTTCAACAAAGTTGATCGTATCTTGGAGATCGAGGATTCTATCATGGCCAAGGAGCGTGAGGAGGAGCGGGCCGAGCAGAAGGAGTGCAAGAAGCGAGTCTTCGCCGAGGGAGAATTCTTCGGATTCGTAAGCGCAACACCTCTCAGCCGAATCCGGGCAAAATAGCAGGTAGCTAATCAAAACAGGGACCCGACAGCATGTCGCGCTCCGATTTCATTGAAATTCTAGCGTGCAGACGTCACGAGGACACTGACACTGAGGTGAGCTTTGGTAGTCTACACATCTATGACAGAGGGCGAGCACTGACTACAGCGTAGGATGCCTGCCATGATGCCAAAATGGAGCCAGTCAATGCTGAGCCTAGCCGCGAGGTCAAGAAGTTTTTGGGAAACAGCATCAACGGCACCGAGATGGCCATCCGCCTCCTCGGAGGTCAAGACATCGCCACCAAGCCATCTCAATCCTAGAGGGGGGCGAGAGCAGTCCTACAAGGTAAGCCCCACCACTATTCATATCAAAACGAGTTGCTGACTATCTCACCGTATCCTTGCTCGTCTTCAACATACCTCTCTCGAATCGCTTGGGAGGCGTGGTCATCTGTCAACTAGGATACGAAGTGAGGATATCATTGCAGGCATCAGCGACGGCGTTGGTGGGTTGGACCAGAGAGTTGACACGGCATTTGGTGGCGTTTCTCTATTGCATCTCAAGGATTTGCGGAGCTCTGCTTGAAACCACACGAATTGAGCACATCAGTCTAGGCTACAGAGATTTCTCTCCCGCAATCAAAACCTCTCATCGCATACAAGAACCCTTTCCCTACATTGGGATTGGACAGTAATCAGCATGCAAACCCACCTCAGGCCAGAGACAACCGCGAGCAATCTCGTCGCAGCGCGGCTACATTTCGCAGACCCTGCTATCAAGAAGATCAATGCTTCCCCCTCTCGTGCTTCCCTTTCATCACAAATACGTAACCACTTCCCTCGATTCCCGCTCCCAAACAAGCAGTTTCCGTTTCCGAAACCTTTTTACAAACTCGTTGTTTTTTATTTAAAAAAAAAGCATTATCGCTATGCTTTTTCTTTTAGTTGATCCGCCTTTCAATTACCCGTAAGAATCTCGTAACCCCCTTCGATTCCCGCTCCCAAACAAGCAGTTTCCGTTTCCGAAACTTTTTTACAAACTCGTTGTTTTTTATATCAAAGGAAAGCACTCTCGCTTTGCTTCTCCTTTTAATTATTACGATCCGCTTTTTAATTACTTGTGAAAATCTCGTAACCCCTTTCGATTCCCGCTCCCAAACAAGCAGTTTCCGTCTCCGAAACCTTTTTACAAACTCGTTGTTCCCCATCTTAAAGGAAAGCACTCTCGCTCTGCTTCTCCCTCTAGTTGCAACGATCCGCCTCTCAATTACCCATAAGGAACTCGTAGCCAATTGATTGAATCAATCCGTACCCAGACTTTCCCTCGAACCCCGCGTCTTTAGAAATGCAATACCTGCCATCTTGATATCGAAAAAAAGAACCTGTTGCGGTGTTTTCCCCCTCTGTCATCAAAACGTAAAAGAAAGAAACGGTTTGTCAAGCAAGGCCTTTGTTTACTTCCCGCTCGCTTAATCATCCGCTGCTGACCGCGAGCCATAGACGGAAACGTTCAATCAATCATACACCAAACCAAGACCCGCACCAAGACCCATCCCTCTACCATTTCTCTCACACATGCGAAGAGAGAAGAGGTAGTAAATCACAAAAACCTGTTTAGAAAATCTGGACGCAGTATGTTAGTTGTGTTGGGGCTAGCAAGAAACGATGCGGGATCCTGCGCGCTTGTAGCGGTTGAGTTGGGCGGCTGCTTTACCGATGCATAAGAGCGGCCGTCGAGCGCCAATCTTCGGGGGTTTTTTTTATCCTATCATGAAAGATAAAATTCGAGACGACCGGAGGTCCATTCCATCCTCCCTTCAATCCCCTACCTCAGCTCAAACCTCTCTCCCCATTGCGCTGCGCGAGGAGCTCAGGACGTGGTTTGAACCCCAGGGGGCGCCGCACTCGGCCGAGGAGGAGACGAAGGGCGCGGTTTCTGGCGCGCGCGAAGAGCGCGTTGATGCGAGCGAAGGAGGTGTTGCTTTGGATAAGCGGGAGCTTGTATGTGTATTCGTAGGGGATGCTGAACGACGGAGCTGTGCTGGGAAAGCGATGTCGTCGCTGTTGTTGTTGTTGTTGCCCGCACCAGCGCAGCGAGATGAGCAGAGGCAGAAGAGAGAAGCTCATCTTCCCTGCCAAAACCATAACAAAGTACCTACCCACCTAGGTATCTACCTACCTAGGTACCTACCTCCTCCTTGCCAGAGCCACCCCAAAAAGAAAAACGGCGTTTCTCCACAGCAAGCAAGCAAGCAAGCCCAAAGAAAGCAAGCTTAACGTCTCTTTCTCACTCTCGCTCTCACTCTCACGATCCACACCCCTCATGTCTGCCATATCAGGACGCGTCAAAAATCGGGATCAGGACGAGGAGATCAGATCGTAGGAAGCGTGCATGCATGCATGCATGGATTGAGTGTAACGGGCAAGCCAGCCAGGCCCAGAACTAGCTAGCCATTCCGTTCCATGGCACTTTACTTCACGCCACGGTGAGGGCGCCATCCCCAAGCTGCCTCGCCCACCGGGCCCGCAAGCACCCAGTCAATCGATCACTGAAGAAGAATACTGTAGCACTCCCTCTCCCCAACATGGTAATTACACAAACAAACAAGCACACAGACAGACAGACAAACAGCAGAGGTATCATGGCCACCACTTCCCCTCCTCCCCCTCCCCCTCCCCTCCCACTTAAGCAATGGGCGCCCCTAGACTCTCGGCCTCCCTCACGAATCTCTCCCAGTAATCGATGCCCTCGCCATAGAACTCGACGTGCGCGTCCGCCAGCGCGCCAAACTGCGCCTTGAACTCGATGCGCTTGATGCGCTCGAAATCGTGCACCTCCCTCACCACCTCCTCGTCAAAGGCCTCCGTCGTCTTCTTGGCCTCCTCGACCTCGCGCGTCAGGTCATCGATCCGCAGCTCGATCTTGCGCAGCCGCTCGCGGTGCGACAGGCTCGGGTCGACGCCGCGCACGTCCTCGATCTTGCGCTGGATGAAGGAGCCGGCGCCGGAGGAGCCGCTGGGCCCGTTGGCCACGAGCAGGTCGCGGTCCGTGGTGTTCTTGGCGAGGTACTCCGTCAGCTGCTCGAAGTCGAGCTGCTTCTGCTCCCGCGCCTTGAGCAGGTTCTTGACGGCCGAGCTGTAGGCTTGCATGTCCCTCAGGCTGCCGAGGTAATCCTGATCCGTGTGCTCCTTCAGCTTTCGCATCCCGGCCGAGGTGTCTTCCACCGTGCGGGCGAAGAGGTTGATGGACTGCTCGACGCCGGGCTCCAGGAGGACCAGCTTCTGGAACTGCTCCGCCAGGTCCTTGAAATCTATCTCCAGGTCGTTCTCTCGGCGGGCCACCCTCGCGACGATCTTCTCAACGTGGCCGAGGTCTTCATCCAGCTTGTCCGACTTCTCGCGGACTTCAATAAAGCGTTTGTCTGGCTTGTGGACCTTGGTGAAGGCGTTGATGAAGGAGTCGGTAAAGTTGTCGAAGACGCCAGAGTTCTGTTCGGATGCTGAGCCGCCGCGATGGGGACGGCTCCTCATCGTGGCATTCCAGTCGGTGCTCTCGAGAAATATGATGAGGAGGGCGCTTCGGCGGAGGACCGGGTGGAGGGCGAGGCGAGTCAGGAATCGATGGAGGGAGTTGGCGCGGCGCTGGGTGAAGTCGGGTCCGAACCGGTCACCCCGGACGTATTCCATCTTGTGCTTGTCTGGTAATGGAGGGACCGCGCATGCTGGGTATTCTCGGCTCAATGTCTTGTACAGGAAGACAAAGTCTGTGAACCGTCTGCGAACGCTCGTGGTGGGTTTCTCGAAGGAGGGAAAGGTAGTCTGGCAGAGTCAGCGCAAGGGCGAGACAAAGAGCAGAGATGGGAATACCGACATTTGTAGTAACCAGATACGACACGTAGGCGTCCTTGGAGCCGTCGTTCTCCTTGACAGGCTGCGTGACGGTGCATTCTAGGACTCCATCTCCGACCCCAGCGAGATCCATCGCATCTGCATCCCGTCCCAGCGGCCCAACGCTGCTGAGTCTCCCCATGGCATTGTGCGAGACCTCGTTCTCGGATTCTGCTCCTGGACTGGAGACCAGGCCTCTGGCGCCATGGCTGGGGTTGTGCTGCCATTCGATATCCGCGAAGTCATCGTTCTCCATCTCGGCCGAGATCTGCGCGCGCCAATCGAAGATCCCCACCGCTTGGTCCGGTGTTCGAAGGGACGACCTCTCAGTGGAATCGCCGTTTGTTGGATGTAGATGAAAGCGTCAGTATATCATGTCGTGGAAGTGATTGTGAGATGGTCCAACGATATCGACAAGAGAAGCGAGGCTGGGTTGCTGAGGAGCTCGTGAAGCGTGTCAGACGTTCAATGCGGCAGCCTTGGCTTCTCGCTTGCTCCCATAGCGTCGCGAGTCAACAAACATGTCAGTTGCTTACATCTCAAGTTGGTCATTGCATACACAGTCCCTACATCTGCAAGAAATGGTACAGTGATAGTAGTAGTAGTAGTTGTAGTAGTAGTTGTAGTAGTAGTAGAAGTAGTAGTAGTAGTAGAAGTAGTAGACTTTCACGGTTGAATCTCTTGTGAACCTCTGTACAATGCCTGATCGAATAACAACAGTTCAGCAGATCAAGCGAGTCTCTATCATCTAGGTAGGCCCTTCTCGGTATCCACGCAAAGCCTTTCTTTCCCAGAATGCTTGTACAAATGCGATAACAAATGAAACCCGCGAGGCATCGCAGCGGCGCTGGCCATGTCTACTGAGACTTCTTCTCCGCAGCAGCAGCAGCAGTAGGAGCAGCAGCGGCGTCCATCTTCTGTACTTCCGACGCCTCCTTCTCGGCCTCGATGGCCTCGCTCACCGCGCTCCTTTCCGCACCGGTGGCCGCAGCCTGTAACCTCCGCTCCTCCTTCTCGTCAATGTCTTGGTCGTCACGAGGGGTGGCTCGTCCAGACGTCTTGTTCTCGTTGTCCTGCTCGTTCTCCTCCTCGATCAGCTCTTGCTGCTCCTTGAGAACCTCGAGACGTTGCTTGTTGGTGGCAGCTCCTTCGGCACTGTGCACCTCGAGCTCAATCTCGTGGAAGAGCTCTTCTGGGATGGAGGACAAAACACCGGTCAGGGCATCAATCTGCGTGCTGAACTCGGAGTCACTCTTGCCTTGGGCGTACATGAATGCGTTGCTCAGGACCAAGAGCGTGGAAGGTACGCCATGCTTGAGTCGGAGATCCAACCAGGCCTGCAAATCGTCGCGGAGCCGGGCGGGAGAGACGCCGTGGGTTCGGAGGCCACGGCTCAAGCAGGCAATCTGCAGCTCGGGGACTGACAGGCTATCGATACCTTCATAGCTGATCGCCCGGTCATCTCTCTTGATCTGTCTCATGCGATGACGGATCTGGTAGCGGAGCATCATGTCGGTTCCGAAGGTGTTGAGGTTCATGTATCGACACATGCCCACAAGTTGTGGTCTCGACAGGTTGTCCAGGGTCAGATCATCCTTGAAGATCTTGCACACGTTGATCACCTCCGTGGGCGAAGGCGTCTCCCCCGTGGCGCGGACTTTGCGGAAGAACTGCGCGAACTCCTCTCTCTGCGCGTTCGCCGGGCTCAGAGGCAGCCCCGTCTCCTTCAGCGTGTCGCGGAGGAAGTTGCTGACTTCTTTGCGTGTGGTTCGAAGAGTCGTCGCTTTCTTGTCCTTGGAAGACTGGCCTTCGTAGGTGCTAGGCAGCAGGTTGGGGAAGAGCTTCAAGGCAACGGGAAGCAGGAGTTCGGCGAAGGGGACCAGAACGAAAACGGAAAAGGGCACCAGACGTCCGATGTCCTGGACCGTCCGTTGCAGCTGTCGGTGTTCTCGGCGACTCAGCTCGTACCCGGCGGCCATCTTCAGCGCCAAGCGGGAACTGATCTTGACTTCCGTTGCCAGCAACTTCGTCCCGTCCCAGTAGTGCTGAGCCTCCTTCTTGATCTTCTGGCCCAGCGTCAACTTCTTCTCCTCTTTCTTCGCATCCTTCTTCTCCACAGATTGCTCCTTGACGCCTGCGAGTTCCAACAAGGTGGAGGCTTCGGTCGCATCCGTCTTGGGGACTGCGGTTGCGACGTGGTTCGGGACGGGAGCAATTTCGTGCTTCTCTGCCTGCTCGGCTGCCTCCTTTGTCGGTGCGTTGCTCGACACGTCGCCGTCCTTCAGCGGCCTCTTGGCTTGCTGCGCGTTGAATCCTGGCGGCGGGCCTCCGGGGATGTTGCTATGCGTGTGTGTATCGGTGGACACCAATCTCGCGCGCGGGACGAGGATAGCCAGTGCTGGCACCATAGCTGGCATGTTGCGGCCATTGCGACGGAGGTATGCTGTGTAGGCAGAGGAGGAGGCACCGGATCGAGCGTTTCGAGCTGGGCAACACTGCGGCGTTAGATGATGGTCTCTTCCCCTGAGAGGAGCTGTCTGCGTCGGGAGGGGGCAGGAAGAGCTGGGCTTACCTCCGTTCAAGAACGAGTTGTGCACCGCACTGCGGACCAGGCGTGAAGAGGCGCTCATTGTCAACAGTGGCGGCGGGAGCAGCAGCAGTAACAACAACAACAACAACAGCAGCAGCAGCAGTCAGGGCTCCAGGCTCAGGCTCAGGCTCGGGGTAATCGAGGGATGGTAGAGTCGTTGCAGTCGTGCTTGAGAGACAGAGAGAGAGAGCTGAAGGGAGAATGGATAAGAGATGGGTTAAGTGGTGGGCATTGCGACGTTGGTGGCAGATGGGGGGTTGTGAAGGTGAAGTTGACGGTGGAGGTGGAGGTGGAGGTGAAGGTGGAAGAAAGGAAGTCTGGCCCTCCCCAGCGACAGTAGAAGTGCAGGTACTGACTGACATAAGCATGTCAAACGTGCCAAACGTGCCAAACATGTGTTTCAACCGATCTGAAGAAGCTTTTCGAACGTCACGTGGGATGTCCGTGCCGGGTCGCCCCGATCTGATCACGTGTATGCACGTGACCCAGTTCACGTGATGAGGGCTAGCCTTAGCGCTATCACGTGCTCTGCCCCTACCGCGAATCTCGCATCCCCAACTTTTTTCTGTTCTTTTCTTTTCTTCCTTTTCGCTCTTTTCCTTCTTTTCCTTCGAAACCACATCCATCTCCGTTCCTTTCCACGCCGTCTCCTGCCTCTCTCCTTCACCTGTTTTCTCCATCATGGTGATGCAAGATTCTCAACCTTTTGCCCCCACAAGCCCCCCAAGCCCCCCAAGCCCGCCAGCCAAGCAGCAAGCGTGTGTGCGCTCAACCGTTTCCCGTCCCATCCCTCCGGTCGGCCGTCGATCACCCCAGGAGCCAGGACCATCCGAGGATCTTTCTTCCAAACATCGGCGAATAATTCTTTTTTACATCAACAAATCCACTCCGCCTGGTTGATCCTTCGCTCCCATCCTACCGCGCATCCTTCCATTACATACATATCTACTACTTACATACCCATTCTTCTCCGGTTCTTCTTCGCTATGGATGTTTCTTAGCGGTCGGCCTCGGGAGTTTTTGCGCGACACAAAGACTTGAGAAGAGAGCGGACAACGAGGTTGACAACCCTCACCCCCACCCCCCCCGCTGGCCTGGTCGAGTCGATATTGAAAGAGACATACCTACATACATATACAGACTTGCGTCACCAGCAAGATGAGGCTCAAGCACGCAGCGCGCATGATTCTCGTCGGCGCTCCCGGCGTGGGCAAAGGCACGCAAGCCGAGCGCATGCTGCACAGATTCCCCCAGCTCTCCGCCATCAGTTCAGGAGATCTCCTCCGCGAGAATGTTAACAACCAGACGCCTCTCGGTATGTGTTCTCTCCCCCCCTCTCGCTCACTCTTCCCGCACCAAACTCGATAGACTCACTAACTTTTGCATGCCATCCCCAGGCATCAAAGCCGCAAGCACCATGCGCTCCGGTGCCCTCGTCCCCGACGCCATGATCCTCCGCCTCATCCTCCATGAGCTCAAAAGCCGCGGCTGGCTCTTCCCCGCCGCTCAAGCGCCGCTGACGCTCAACTCGGTCTCTGCCGCCGCCGTCCATCACGACTTCGACACCGATGCCTACGTCGAGCAGCCGTCTCTCGCCGCCCTATCGCCCCCGCCCCAGACCTCCGACGATCCCTCGGCTTCCTTCATCCTTGACGGCTTTCCCCGCACCGCGAGCCAAGCCGCACAGCTCGACACCCTGATCCCCATCAACCTCGTCGTGTCGCTCCAGACGCCTTTCGAGGTCATACTGGAGCGCATCGCGGGCCGTTGGGTGCACGCGCCGTCCGGCCGGTCGTACAACACTACCTTTCACGCGCCTAGGGTGCCGGGCAGGGACGACGTCACGGGCGAGCCGCTGACCAAGAGGGAGGATGACGACGAGGCGACATGGAAGACGCGGCTGGAGAAGTTCAAGGAGACGAGCGAACCGCTGCTGGAGCACTATGCGCGGAAGGGGGTTCTGTGGGAGGTGCGGGGGAACAGCAGTGACGAGATCACCCCGAAGCTGTACAGGGAATTTGAGCGGCGCTTTGCGCTTGACTGATGAGGAAGGTACCTAATTAAGTAAGCATTCTTATTGGGATTCGGGACTAGGGTTGGGATTGGGGGGTTGGGGTCTTGCGCTGGCGTTCTTGATGCAAGGAAACTGGACTTGGAATGCCTTTTTTGATTCTCTTCGTATTGAAAAGAGCAGGGTTGGGGTCTCCGTTTGGATTGATTCTCGACCATGCAAAGCATGCGCTTTTCATCCTAAGTTTAACTTGGAATCGTGCAGCTAGGCAACATGACTTAACAATTTCTCGGTTTCTTTTTTTCTTTTTCAAAATTTCTTGATCTTTCTCTTTTTGATCTTTTTCTCTTGATCTTTCCTTCATGATCTTTTTCTCTTGATCTTTTTCTTTTGATCTTTCTCTTTTGATCTTTCTCTCTTGATCTTTCTCTCTCTTCACCTTTCTCTTTTGGTTTCTGTCTCTTGATCTTTCTCACTCTTCACCTCTCTCTCAATCTCAAAAGATCCTTTCACCATCCACTTGCTGGCTTGCTTGCCATTTTACATACAAGGATCATTCTTTAAGTGTGTGTATATGCATGCCATATCTACTATTCCCTATAATTCATTGCCCACCTCACGGGAAAGGGGAATAATCAAGTCTTCCCTCCTTGCTTTGCCCTTCCTACCACCTCTCTGCCCGTTTACCTACCTACTCGACTTCCTCTATCCATTCACAACACAGGCACCCGACGGCTACATATCACTGTACCGACTTTCTTAGGCACCACAGGTACAGGTACAGGTAGAGTAGAATAGAGAGAAAAAAGGCGAAATCTCAACATTTGTCAATTCCTTACTCGTTTACTCACTCGCTCGCTCCCATACCCCCTTCTTTCCTCCCCCCACTCCCGGATCTCGGGTAGCCAGGCCCTTCCCCCTGAACGGCGATGTAGACAGCACTCCCCTCTCCCTTCCACAGTCGCACCCACATTTCCTCACTCCTATCTTACCTACGGTAGTAGTGTCCCTCTCCTTTTTTCTCGACTGCTCCTTTCCTATCCGCCTTTCTTCCATCCAGTAAGTACGTAAGTGAGTAAGCAAGGATGTAAGCAGCGCAAGGGGAGGGAGGGAGTTGGACGGGCGTGCGTTTGCTTGTGCTGTGGTGTGATGTGGTGTTGTGGTGGGTTGAACAGTGACCTGGTTGATCGGTTGATTGGCTGGTTGGCTGGTAGTGAATAACAACGAAAGGTAGGGTGTGGCTCGGTGTGGATGTAGACATCGATACCGGGCTGGACTTGGGAGGGGGGAAAGGCGATTTTGATTTCGTAGGTATGAACGAGTTCGGTTCAC
Organism: Blumeriella jaapii; assembly: GCA_009599575.1. Classification (NCBI taxonomy): domain Eukaryota; kingdom Fungi; phylum Ascomycota; class Leotiomycetes; order Helotiales; family Drepanopezizaceae; genus Blumeriella; species Blumeriella jaapii. Next base: position 164,644 of record VWND01000089.1, on the reverse strand, counting down.
GAGCAAGTTGGAAATTTTACCTTTTTTTTCGACGCTTTTTCATTCTCTTTGTAATCTATTTTTTTCCTTTGTTTTTTCTGCTCCTTTTCATTATTCTCATTATTCCTTTTCGTCGTTGTTGTTCTTGTTGTTGCCATTCTTGTTTTCGTTCCGATTTCGCCTACCCCTTAAGCGAAGCTGCCACCCCGCCGCAAGAAACCGCACCAGAACTGCTCGCACCAGACCCCTTGATTTATCCATTCATTCATGTACTCGTTGATCCATCTCCGGTTGCCCAACCCACCATCCTACTTCTCCTCCCTTCCCTCTTCCCCTCCACCATCAATCATCCCTCCCTCTCTCTCCAGCTTCCTCCCGCCTACCGAATGCGAGGAGCTCCACGCCCTCCTCGGCTTGAAAGTCACCAGCCCGCGCGCGAAACTGCTCCACGTATCTCTCTCGCCCTTCTCCATGGCGGCCCGGGCTGGCAGCTGAGGCCGTTTTCGCGCAGCCCTTGCTTCTGTGGGGACAGAGGGCCGCGGGGGTGGAGGGGGCATCTTTTTTATGGTGTTTGTTTGGTTTTGTTTGCGGGTTAGGGTAAATGGATGGGGGTTGATGTTGGGTTGGTTGGTAGCGGTAGCGGTAGCGGTCGTGGAATCTGTTTGTGGTTGTGGGTGTGGAGATCTGATTGTACAATGGGCGTGGGTGTATGCAAGGATGGATGTGGCTGCTGTTGCTTTCGTTGTTATTTTTGTTAGTTGCAACAGATGCGAAGTAACTAAGGGGATGAATGAGTGTGGGTTCAATGGGGGAGTGAGTGACTGTGAAGCCGAACTGTTGAGCTTCTTAAGAGCGTAGCACGATAACTGTTTGTTTGGAACATGCTACTCACTGTTTTATCCTTGTTCTGTACATTACCATGACCATAAAGAAAGTCGCACCATGGCATTGTTTTCTTTTTCACGCTCTCTCTCTCTATTTCTTTGGCCCCCGACTTGACTTTCTTGCCATTAATCCCCTACATACTATCCATCCATCCCACTCATTCAGCCTGTTCCCTCCTAGCCAAAAGAAAAAAAAATAGAAAGAAGGACATTGTCTCATCCTCTTCGTCTCAATCTTTGTTCCTTCTTTCGCAATGCAATGTCTTTGTTCTCCACGCCTTTCTTCCTCTCTTTCTTTATCTCCTAGAGAAAGGAACAAGAAAGGGCTTCGTATTCCCTATCTGGACACAACAAGACAATGTACCTACCAATCATATCTTTGAGTTAAACATCTGCGTGTTTGTGTAGATGTAAAAGGTAGGAATGAATGGAATATAGTTCTCTTTAAGTAAAGTGAGATTTAGTTGTGCGTTTTTGGGACAAGATGATTGTGCTTCTTAGACTGGAATGCTTCCTGACAAGGTAGATCTGGGCTATTTATTCTAATAATACCTCGTAAAGCTGTGTGCCTATTGATTCAGATGTTCGGAGTGAGAAGAAATCAATCCATTCATATCTCTAAGGCTGAATGAATGTGTTGGAAAAAAGTACAGTGTGCAAGTTGGTAAGCGCTCTGCTCGACAAATATCGCAAGAAATATCACACGCCCATTCACGTTACACATCCCTCGACTCATGCTACCACCCGTTGTGAATCTGAACACGAAAACAGCAAGAACGGAATCATCAAACCCTTCTCCCGCCAACAACCAGCAATGATTCATTCATTCACATCCCAATATCAGTGTATCAGGAGCTCTCTCGACCCACTCATATGAGATCGCAAGACTGACAGGCCGTGCTGCTGAAGACATTCACGACGTCTTTGTCCTCTTGTGTTACTTTCTGGCCTGGAGGCATCGAGTACTTAAACCCCCAGTTTCTTGCGTTTAGATGAGAACAAACCCTTTCAATTCTATCTCCTTCCCCATACCCACCAGCAGCCAGTAACATCCCACATCCCGCTTCTCAATCTAATTACGGAGCTGAACACACACGGAGCAAACATACTCCCCCTCCTCCCCCAGGCAGGACACCAGAAGAACCAGCAGGGAGAAACCCCCCACCATCTCCAGCAAAGCCACCAATCCAAACCCCCACCTCACCAGAACCCACTAGATATACAAAAGAAAGAGCAAATGGACAACTACACCGAGTACTGCAAGAAGGCTGTCGGCGGCTGCGGCGCCGAGTTCTACCGCAAGGACAAGAAGCTGAACGCCGAGGGCCTGTGTCCGGCCTGTGCGAAGGGGGACAAACCGCCCTTCATCTGAGCTGGCCGTGGGAGGGAGGGCAAGGGGAGAAGGATGGGAGGATGACAGGGTTGTGTAAAGGCAGGGAGAGGTGGATGGGTGGGTGGTAGGGGGCCTTGAGATGAGATGGCACGCAAGGGCTTTGTACACATACATATCTACCTTCACACGCGAGAGCCTGGCGGGCGTTGGCTGCTTGATATATGGTGCGTACCGGCGCATCGGTGGATGAAGGCCTGGGCCGATGGATTGTGGGTGGAGATCGTTGAGCTTGAGCTTGTATTTAACCCCGCCCTCCCTACACCACTCGCTCGTGGTGTCCCCTCTACGGGGACTGTAGGATACAGATAAAACGTTGCGTTTGCATCTCACCGACCCTTTCGTGTCGAGATTTTGTTCAAGTGGTGGTCCTCCGTTTTCTGGAGACGTCAAATCGAGCCAGTTCTTCTTAATGCAGTGCTTTCATATTATCGCGCCCCGTCGCGTCGCTGAGTCGAGATCGCCGCGCTTGGTCGTAGATACCTCGATCGAGGTAGCAGAGTCTCTCTCTTAAGCGAATACAAACCCTTGTTATTCCAACAGCTTTGGGTTGCGGAATGAGGAGTCTTTTAGCATGGGCACGGCTGGGCTGGGCGTTCTTGGGAAAGTAAACAAACCATTTTAGTTTAGCGAGGGCGGGACCCACTTTTCCTACCCACCTGTACATTGGGTTCCATCTCCTCACCAGTTCCCTTCAATGAAAGTCAGACTCTGCACTTGTTTCGAAAGAACCGGCTTGTCTCTCCGAAGCTAAGAGGTCCATGCAGCCTGTTTCTAAACCGCGAGTAGTGCTTTTGAGGTATTTGCTTCATACTTCAGGACTGTTTCTAAAAGCAAGAGTCCATCTCCGATTTCACACTCTGGTCTCCGTTCCCGTGATAGCAGACTCACTCAAAACACCATCAAAATACGACTGCGTGAGAATCGGTAGATTTGCTGTTCAATTGGACATCACGAATGTTTCTATCCACTATTGTACACCACGCCTATATTCGTCATGGCATTGTTCGAGTTCAGCAAATAGGGCACCCCGGTGTTTGTATCCGTGAAATACGCATAACGCTGAACATACGACTGCGCGTCCAGCCAGGGCAGGACCTGCTTCAAGAAAGCCACGATCTGTGCCTCGGTCCCAGACGAAGTCCCAAACTCGGTGATCCACACGGGTTTGCCAAACTTGGTGTTGAAGCTCTGCACGTAAGTCTGGAAAGATCCTGGGTCGAGAACGCTCCCATACCAATGGATGGGGATGAAATCGACCCGGCAGCTCGTGCAGTTTCCCATGAAGTACGTCATGTAACTGATGCCGATCCCTTCGCCCACCCCGTTCGTCACGGCGGGCGCGCCGAGCTTCACCGTGCCAGCCAGAGGCTGCACCCATTGCTTGTAGGCCGCCACCGCTACAGACACGTCCATGCAGCTGTTGCCGCAGCTCCAGCAGCATCCATCCGGCTCGTTGAATGCGAGAACGGCATCGGCCCCGTACGCCGCGATGGCGTTCTTCACGTTGGCCCGCCAGATGCTCGTTAGGTCGCTGGCGGCACTCCAGAGCATAGGCACGAACGTCAGAATGGTGTTGTAGGTGTTGGCCGGGTAGGTGCCAGACGGAAAGTACGGGTCCGAGGCCCAGTTGTACGTCCATGAGACTTTCGAACCTTGGCCCGAGAGAGAGAAGGGCTGAGTCAATGCTGGCGTGTTGAAACTCAGGCCTCGCTTTCCATTGTTCTTGGTGGGGACAGCGGCGGCGCTGCTCGATGTCGTTGTGGACTTGAGCAATGTTGGCGATGAGGAGACGGTCGGGCGGCTTGGTATTGTACTGCTCTTAGAAGATCGTGATGTCTTTGTTGTACTGGTACGACTCGTACTCGTTGACGATGTGGTTTTGCTTGAGAGCGTGGTTCTGGTTGACGAAGTGGTTGCGCAGAGCGCGCCTGAGATGACACACAAAGCCAGAAGCAGATTATGGGTACGCATGTCGACAGATCCAGCCTCGGCGTGTAAGAAATATTGTCGAGCTTCGCTGAAAGTACATGGTGATTCTGAAAACCCGACTTTATATGCCGCTAAGGCTGCCCCCGAGTCGCCCAGATGATCTCCTACAGATCACCCGTCGCCGGTGGCATCGCAAGGCGTTCGGTTGGCGCTGAGGTGGCTGGCGGAAAGAATGCGGCGATGCTTATCTCGGAGCATCCCCATCCTTTCTATCCATTCAGCTGGTTTGAGCCCTTAACGCATTGGTTTAGTACCGTCAATGCTTCTTTGTGGCTTTTGCCACTTTGTAGTCTTTCTGTGAGCTAGGCGAGTTTGGCGACTGAAGGTCTGGAATGTGGTACAAGCAAGCTTTTCCGCCTGGTCTAGATTCACTAAGGCCTTGAGGCAGATGTGTATATCGAAACGCCGAGAGAGAAATCTGTGACTTTGAGGAGATGATTCATGGGCCCTTTACCGCAGAGGCATTTTTGGCCACGGCCAAACCGAGTTTCATTTCTCAATCCTCACCCTCATACATCTACGTTTGCTTTCTCTTTTCGTAGTCGGAGCGACGTTTTGGGTGTCCCATGATTGATTCTTAGTCACTGGAAAATGTGAATGGCGCGATAATTGCTAGTTCTCATCGTGCCCTTGTGGCTAGTACAAGTGTTGCTCTTTTGGCCTTTTCCTCCCTGCAAAGTTCTCGAGACTGAAGAGAGGTTCGACGAGCACTATGTGTAGTTTCTGGCTCAGCAGTTGCCTTCATGTGATTGCCGTGAAGGACGATGACACCTGTGGGATCCATATCACCTTCGGAACAAACATCGGGACAGGTTCCGAAGTCACCGGTATCACATTGAGCGTAATCCTATTATCTTGTTGTCCTACAGGACCTGAGACTCAGGCTGGGTGCTACGGCAACACAGGCAAGGATCTCAATTTTCGTTGAGCTGCTCTACTTGCGAGAATTTCTAGAAGGTCATGGGAAGGCATGTACAGACTGGCTCCACAAAAAAAGATAGGCCGAATGAAGATTCACTTTCCTAATTCGATAGATTCGTGCCTTCAAGCCCGAGACATGTTGGCTAATCGTGGGTAGCATTCGTGACACAACATCTTGAACGTCATCCACAGCGACCCATAGATCTTTCAGTTCGACCACTGGCGCAGGATCAACAAATGAACCATTCAGCGAAGTATAGAAGCATGTAACCATGAGTAAGCCGACTTCTGTGGGTGTGCTATATGCCGGTCGAGAAGTGATTTGGTTAGGAGCCTCGGACTTTTTACAAGAAGTACATTCGCCTCCTCCGCCAGATTTCGTACGCGATTTCACAAATGCTAAGTGATCTGGACTCTGATCGGTAGAACGCGCGGGACTGAATCGTAATCGTGTGTTGCGTTTCACTAAGCCGTAAGAACTTACTTGCAGGTGAGACCTAGAGCACATCTTAGTTAGCGGAAACCGGTATGGCGGCTCTTTAGACGCACTTGAGATCGCAAAAGGGGAAAACTATTAAACACAGATGCTTTTTTTTAAAAAAACTATTAATGTACGAGGTAACCATATTTCAACTGTGTAAAGGGCCAAGTACATGGAAGACTGAACTTGGAATTTCACCGGCTCGGCGGAAACGATCTCGTTAGTTTCGCATTCTGCACCATGCAACCTTTCCTGCTGCAACTGAAGATCAAGGATGGACTTTCTCTGGATTACTGTAGTAGCAAAGCTCGAATCTGGGGTACAAATAGACTATACTGCGCGTTGACTAAGTTTCAAGCGGTAGTGCCAGAACCACATCAAACCTATTTACATACCAACACCGAAGAGAAAGGAGAGCCTACCCTCGACGTCGACGGAGCATCGCTATACCACGGAACATTTAGTAATGACTCGCTGCTTCTCTTGATTCCTAGTGCTCAAGGTAATAGAGTTATAACTCGTGAGATCGCGCGCCACCTCGCCGCCACGCACAAATTCGTGAGTTGGCACCGCCGCGGTTTCTCCAAGAGCTGCTCAAAAGGACTCTAAAACTTCACGAAAAGCGTCACGACAGACGCCGATGATGACAATCAAATCATACAGCATCTTTCACTCAGTGAGCCGGTTACCGTGTATGGAAACTCCTGAGGCGCCATTGTGTCTCTGCGCTTGCTGAGGGGGCATCCAAACTCGATCAAGAGATTGATTGCTCGTGAACCGGTGTGCATCGACGTGCTCCCCGAGCGGCCTAAAAACTTAAACCAAGGGGCTTTTTCAGAAAGCCTGTTGACACTTATCGAAACGAAGGCTGTGCGTCCGGCGTGGATTTGTATATCGATAGGGATGCGAGCCAGGAGATGCAGAAGACGTCCGTAGAGCCTTCAATTGCAACAATGGCGTTGGAATTACAGCGAACACGATCTTCTGGCTCGAGTTTGAGATGGGACAGCACGCGGCGGCGCGTGTGGACCTGGCACTGCTGCAGAAGCTGAGAGACAAGCCTGTTCCAGCACAAGGTGCCGAGTCAGTTGGAGCTGCACCGAAGCCGATGGGGGTTACCACAGAAGCTCTGGGAAAGAAGATTGCCAAGTTACCTGAACGCCAGATTGGGTGTACGAGCGTCCCTCAGAAACTCGCTGAGTAGCGGCTTGAATGCAGAATTGCATGTTATTGAGTTCAGGAGTAAGCTTTTTCGAGGCGCGAAGTCTATCTTGGAATTTCGAATAGCCCATATAAGAGGAGAGGAGGGCCGAGTAAGAGGGGGACGATTGAAATTGTCAAACGAAAAAAGTTTGTAAAGTACTCAACACAGATCTGTGGTTGGGAGGGGAGATTTATTAGACATGTAAATGTGCCAGCGTATCAGCGAATACTTTGATGAAAGCAAACGTTAAGCTTCAGCAGGTGTCTACGCCACTGGTAGCATAGTCATGGCGGACAGTGATATTGCAAGTATTCAAATAAGTCGTTGCTTTGGCATTTTTACCTCTGAGAAAAAAAAAAGAAGAAAAAAAAAAATACGGTGATGCTAAATGATTAACTTTTCCATTGCTCAGAGAACCAACATATGTGAGACGATCTACGGTTTTGGACCTTTTAAGAAGTTTGCTTTCGAGGTTCGTAGTTAAGTACCTCAAAAGCTAGGGAGAAGTAGAGTAGAACCTCACGGATCTTCTCTGACACTGATAGAGCCCAGGCGACGCACATTGTGCTACGTACGATGGTATGCTCTCCCGACCTGTCAGCGTCTATGCCGAAAGGTAATTGATGAGATCATCACACACGATAAGCATGCCACGCGGAAAGGTGTGTTGGTCGAATAACAACACAGACCGGGGCTCGCGTAACTTTCGCCAGCGACAACAACAACAACAACAACACCAGTCTTGAAGGAAGAAGTATTTTCAGTGTCCAAAACGGAACGCCGAGCCGACCAGCCGATCCGACGTTCCCACCGGGTCCGTAGGTACAGCATGTAGGTACTTGTCCCATGCTCCGTTGATATACGTATTCCTTGATTAGATATGTGATGGACCAGTAGGATCCTGGTGATATGGCGGAGCTTAGACTCAATTAATCCTCGACCTTGACCTCGCCGTCCCCGTTTCATGTCATGCAATACGCACGTAGATATGCACATTACCATCACCCGTTGACGTTGATGACTTACTTACATGCGTACAATACTTTTATGTTCATACCTTGCGTACCTTCTCGATTGTCTTGATTTGGGCAGTTCGACGTTCTACGCTCCTCCCACGACCGCCTTGCTCACCGCCCAGACCGTGGTGCAGCTAATCTCTTCTGCCGCGACCCCTGAATTTCCTGTCGCCCGACATCTACATCTTCCACCATCTACATCTTCCACCACCCCCTCTACCACCACCACCTCCTCCACCACCGCCGCCACCACATTCATTCATTCGTTCATTCTTTCATCCATCCATCCCAATTCTCTTTTCTCGTGTCGACGCCCATTGTTCGCCCCCACCGCGAAAAGGCGAGATTCGTTGCGTTGGTTGTGCCCGGTGCCCCGTCAACAGCGAGTCCTGCGACCCCCTCTCCCCATTTTTTCTCGACCTTGAATGCCCTCTCCTCTGCTCTCCTCTCCTCCCCACACCGAATACACGGCGCCGGCGACTCTCACGATCGCAGCAGATACGGGGATACCCCAAATTACCAACCGCCATGCCGAGCTTCTTCTCGCGCCTCAAGGGCAAAGATAGTCCTTCGAAAGTGAAGAAAGGCGCGCCACAGCCAGCCCTCGACGACACGTCCGCGAAACCGCGATGGGAAGATGCCTGGACGCGCACTTCGGTCGAGCCCGAGGAGGTGCAGGAATTGCTGAGGGGGTGCACGCTGGAATTGAAGTCAAGAGGTACGGCCGGGGAGACGTTCGCTGCCGCTGTCAGATCTGCACGGTTCCCTCACACATGTTGCTGGTGCTTGGGCTAAATTGATATTCGATGTGACAGCTCTGGATACCCCGTTCCTCCTCCTTCCATTCCGCCCGACGTCCGATCCAAGCGCGGCGCGGTCGTTTGTGCGAAGTTTCTTCGACCGGAGTCATCGCCTGTGTGGAGAAGCTTTGGCGCAAGAGCTGCGCTTGACAGAGCCGATGGTGGGTGTGCAAATTCTGGGGCTACGAGGGCATTGCTGACGAGGCCCAGGTTCTGTGCAGTGTGGTGAAATGGTGCTGGAGTAGATTGCCCGGAGGCGTGGTAGGATGGGAGGCGTACCAACTGTTCAGGATCGGAGAAACAGGTACGGAGAAGATCCGTGACGATTGGACTTGGTACTGAACATGACAGATTCCAAGTTGGCCCGCGACGCGTTTGCGACTTTCATGCCCCTGAGCGTGGAGTCGGACGCGCGATCCTATATCATTTTTGACTTCTTTGACCTTCTCTCCGCCGTTGCAGCGCATGCAAAGACAAATGGACTGGGCGGACGAAAGCTATCGAGAATGGCTGGATGGTGGTGCTTTGAGATTCAAGACGGGGGCAACGGGTTCGAGGGAGGTTACAGAGGATGGATTGCGTGAGTGTTCTTGTTTCAACTAATTTCCGGGGGCTGATGATGATCCAGAGCTGCGGACGCTGCAAGTCATTTGTTCTTCGCATATCTGAGATCGCTTACGCCGATTTCAATGCGGGGGGTTGGCGGGATTTCTACCCTCCCAACGTCGTTGCAGAAGCTGGTACGAGAGACGGAATATCCACCAGAGCGGCCTTCGCTGCTACAAACGAGAACGACCAAGGTGGCCATGATTGTTGGTGCGGTATCGCCGACACCGTTCGCCTTGTTGCGCCGAGCAAATCACTTCCAGTACCGAGACGACGATAGAGCGCTGCAAGCCTTTTCAGAATATGAGGACCCGGTCAACGCGCTCACGGACGAGTGTCGTCGTGTCTTGCGCTCGATCTCCTCAGCCAACCAGTCCCACGTTTCAAATTCGAAGGATTCAACTGGACTCATAGACACGTCTTGGTCTCGATTCGAGGATATAGGCTTCTCCGCTGGATTCAACATGGAAGACGACGATGACGAGAGTAGTTTTGGGAAAAAGGGATCCCAACCTGGCCTCCGTACCAAACCAAGCTCTAAGATTGCCGCAGGAGGAAGACCCACGACCCCTTCCTGGGCAGAATTTCTCTCCTCGGGATTTGTTGACGAGACTACTCACGGGCCAGCCCCCTTGTTGCTACCCCCCGACAAAGTCTTGCCACCAATAGACACCAGAGGCCGAAGTTCCCAGTCGCATGGGCCACGATTGGAACAGCATGACCTCGAACCAGGAGAGCTTGCCAGCATCACACAATTCGACCTGGATGACTCTTTCTGGTGGGTCTGGATTAGCAGTTTGGCCGGTGAGGAGTCGGATCAGCGAAAGGCTGCTTTCGGGCGATGTGCTTTGATTGAGACGAAAATCAAGGGAGAACGGTGGTTGGTGGTGGAGGAAATTGTCAAGGGAGCAGCCCCTGAACCCGCCGCGGGCGCCTACATCGCGGAGAAAAAGAGTTTCTGGGGCCGATCGAAGAAGGGCAAGACTTTGGTTCGTCGTAACTCTCTGCGCAAACCGCCACACATGGGCGGATCCCAGAGCACGAGTAAGACCAGCATTGGCCCAGATCAACATGCTCGGATTCAAGCGGCAGCTATGCACTTGCAGCAGCGAAATAACGAGACGATGCAAGCGGCCACTCGACGGGGGCGCAACGACCCGGATACGTACTCGACGAAGACAAACAGCGTCTTCACCCTCCAGCCTGTCATCGTGAGCGAGGCTTCTCCAGCAATGAAGTGGGCAAAGAATTATGATAAAGATGCTATCCGAGAAGCGTATCTTGCGAACAGCAACCACGAACCAGGACCCGGAGACGCAACAAGCCAGACCATCGAAAACAGTGACAGCCAGAGCACCCTACATCCAGCCCATCAGAACCAGGAAAACCCTCTCGAGAGAAATCTACCTGCCACACCATCTTCAGGTCTAGCTCCTCCTTCGCAAACACCCCCGTCCGCACCTCTCCCGCCAACACCAGGTCCTGATCCACAGCATGAGGATCATCTCCGTCAATCCGAGGAGGCAGCGAATGTTTTACATCCCACTGATACTGGTGCTTCCGGTCGTGCTCAATCTCGTGTGGACCAGCGAACACCTGAGCCTCGAGCATCAGAAGACCAAGTGGGCTATAGTCCCGAGACCAAGCACAAGAGGCTTAAAAAGAGGGAGAAAGATGCGAGCGCTAGTGGATTCAGAAAGATGTTTGGTACAAACAAGAATCGCAATGCCCCTCCCCAGGCGCACAGTAACGGTGGTCTTCAACCGGGTAAACCGTCGAGACGCTTCGCTAGTTTTAGGAAGAAGACAGCCCCCCCACCTGTCGCTGCCACGCCGTCCTTGAAGCGACAGTCGATAGACCAGCGCATGTCGACGGACTCACAACAGATCGACGCCCCTATGGCCTCACCGGGTCCGGGCTACGACCAAGGTCACAAAACTTCCAATAGTTTGTCCCGTGTAGACACCAACGATGCGCACGAGGCTCGCGAGGCTTTCTCCAGCTTCGACCAAGGACCTGTCGAGGAAACGTACGCACCTACCGAGTCCGTCCGTTCCAGCCAAGACATCGACGCTGCAATGCCTCCCAGCATTGCCCAGCGTCGAAGCGACGACGCAGAGCGATCAGCTGCGGCAGACCGATGGGCCCGGATCCACAAAGATGCTGCTGAGAGAACCGCAATGCGCCCTAACGAGGAGCAGAGCCGAGGCGGACACAGTGCCAAGACCGATGGTGATGATGGAGGAGATACGAGTGGTGAAGAGAGTAAGCTCCTCTTTCCTGATATCAACAGAGCGGAAAACTGACACAACGACAGCTATCGAGTCTAGAGTCGCTCGCATCAAAGCCCGAGTTGCCGAACTGACGGGTAGCATGGACACAGGCGCCCCATTGCCCACCGCCCGTCCCGTCCGCGGCTGATTGCCTCGAACGGCTCCTCCTACGTTGTTCCCATATTTCCAAATCGCACGCTTCGATGCGCAGCATGAAGCAGAACACTACAACACGATCCCGTGCTTCCCCGCGCCTCTGTTGATCTGCGTCTTGCTCGTATCACCGCGATCTCGGCTTTTGATTTTCTTTCCGTCCACATCCTCCCTCTTACTTCCAACAAGCGCGTAAAACTCTTCCTCGTTTCTTCTTCTTTCTTCTTTGACTTGAGATACCACGAATGAAGGAAGGCTTGCCAGCGATCTATTCATGTCTCTTTCTCGTTTCTGCTCTGCTATCTGTATCTGTACACTGCTGTCGGGAGAAGAGTGGTAGACCATTGGTAGCTAAGATGAGATAGCTTTTGAAATTTCGGCCTGGCTCTTTCTAGCTTGGGCTTTTTCTATGGCCCCTCGAGATGCGATGGGGTGGAAGGGGAGAAGGGGGATGCAGGACGGGTGTATGTATGAACAGGGGCAGGGGTGAAGAAAGGAAGCAGGCAAGAGACATAGCTACCGATTGCAGATGCAGGTGGGAGCGAGAGACCAAGAAGAAGCGATCACTGGCTAGATAGATACCAAGGTGCAAATCAAATGCGATGTCGATACACACACACACACATGTGGGCTTTTGTTGTCCTCTCTACCACACGGCAGACGGCTAGGTGAGTACGTCGTTCACCGACACTACTTACCTTACTTACATACATACAGTATAGTATGTACAGTACAGTACATACAGTACCTCTCTTCTGTACTTCGAGCCCCGTTCTGGCTGGCGCTTTTTTTTCCTCCGTTCTCTTTGCGTCCTCTGAACCCCCCCCCCCCCCGCGCTCCAAGGGCGCATGCCACCGCGAGAAGCGCTGGCTTGCTGGCTTGCTTGCCCTGGCTCTGCCTCGAGCTGAGCTGAGCTGAGCTGAGCTGAGCTGGGTCCAGCTGAGCAGAAGGATCGTGCTGGGCCATGGCTGTTTTGACGATACGCTGGTTGGTTGGTTGGTAGGTTGGTTGGTAGGTAGGTAGGGAGGGACTGTGCTGTAGGTACAGCGTGTTAAACTCCGTGTGGAAAGAGAGAGAAAAAGGGAGAGAGAGGAGAGAGGGGAGAGAGAGAAGAGGCGAGGATGGTTTCACCGTCACGCAATAGAACGAAACAACGACTCCGGAAACGACGTGTCCGAACCAGCATCCTGCTGGACCGTTGCGAGCCTATCAAGATTGCTGATTTGTATACATTGGATACCCAGTCTTCGGATCTGGTGGTGCTGTAATGGATGGCATATGTGGGAGCTCAGGTCACGTGATAGGCACATGTGCTTCGCATCTACAGTACATACATCTGCCCCGAACATCGTACAGTGCGGTAGGGAGCTAGACTTGCTCCCTAGACGCCAATAGCGGCGTTACAAACAGACGTGGAGAATCTTGACCCCGTGTGCACACCTCTCAAGCGTTGCCAGCGGTAAAGGGAGGAGAAAGGTATTCAGCTTAACGTCCGGACCTGCTCGTGTGAGGAGATATCCTCAAATGCTCTCAGATCAGACTGGTGAGAACCGTGAGGGGTCCCGGGTGCTGGCTCATCAACACTCATTGGAAAAACCAAAATCTCCTTACCAAAGCTTCAGTTGAAGGTGTACGGTCTGTGAAGAGCGTGCGGCGGTGGTGGTTTCATCCATTCGCACCGATATTCGAGCAGTCGTTGTCATGAGAGGCGTCAGCATCTACGCCCTATGCACCATCGCCATAACTCCTCACGCGGCTCCAGATGAACGCCTTGTCATTTCTCAATGTGAACTCGCCAAAGTCGTCGGTCAGAAGATTGTAGTTCCAGAAACCTTGCCACACGAGCTTGTTGTTGCGTGCGCCCTTGCCTACAGACCGCATGGCAAGCTTCATCCGATACATGTACTTGTCGCTCACCCCTTCGGTCTCTATGAAGACGGTCCCTTCCGCGTGCTTGAGATCGGCTTCGGCATCATCGGATGCGGTTGAGAGTCGCCAGCGCCCTCTCAAGGCGTGCTGCATGAAGATTGACGGGAGGTGTGCCGCGGCACCCCCTCGATGCGTCTCTTGGAGCTCTTTGGTCAGGTAGTGGACGACCTCGGCAGGCTCATGCGTTGTGAGAAGACTAATGACCGTTCCGTCGCGAAAGAATCGCAGGTACCGATAGTAAGTCACGATATGAACAGGATTGTGCCAGGTAACTTGAGACTGCGATGCTTGGCCAGCTCTCTGGTAATTGACGGTGCTGATGTAACAGCCGTTGAATCGGATTCGGGGCCTTGTACGGAGCATGAGATGCCATGATGCTGCATAGCTACTATGCAGCTGTTCGGCGAGTTCCTTCTTGTCCGTGGGAGGAGGTGTGGCCTCTCCATCTTCACCCTCAGCCTCAAAGCCTAGATCTTGTCCTCTAAGAGGACCGCCAAGAATGGCTCGTTGCCATTGGTAGTGCATCGCACCAAATCCAATCTCAGAGCCAAGGCAGACCCGCTTCCAGATTTGCTCCTCGGTAGCTACCAAGTATGCCATTCTTTTGCACACCCGAGCAAGCTTGCCAAACGTTGCCAGGTCTTGGATCGCCACCTCCATGAGAATGTGAACCAGTATCTCATCTGGAAGCTCTCTTAGCGGGCACGGCGGCGCGGGAGTGCCTTCGATGGCTGGTGGAGCAGCCTCGATTGCGAGACCAGCACAACCAGCAATGAGGTCTTTCAGAGTCGGTGGGTGCCCGCCCAGGGAGTCGTGGGCGGTGCTGGGCACCGTCACAGGAGCATCGGACGGTTGTGCGGTAGGATTCCCCGGGGCAACGCGGGACGGTGGAAAATGCTTGTTCTTATACTTCTGATCAACCCGATCGTCCATCTAGCGTGCTCGTCAGAAATGGTCCATCGCCACGGGAGTCGTCGCACGTACGTGAAAGGCTTTTCGGTAGAGAGTCAGACTGTCTCCCAGATTGCCTGCAGCTTCTCTCTCCACCGCCTTCTCGTAGTGCTCCAGAGCCGACTGAGGTTCCTCCGCCACCGTCTTGGAGCTGTCGCCGTGGCCTGGGTTCTCGCGCACTCCGTGCACGGCATCGAAATGGCGAGGCTCCAAATCCTCTTCTGCGTCTGCGTCTCTCGGAGGCTTCGGCACTCGGCTGGAGCTCTGGCTGGCCACTGGCGGAGGCCTGCGGGATCTCGCTGCGGCCTTGATCTCTCTCCTGCCGTCGGTCTGTGATCTTGCAGACACTTCCGCTCGCCACTGCTGGCGGAACTGTTCCAATTCCGAGCTCGAATCTTCCATGATGTCGGAGTGTTGTAGAGTCTAGACGGGAATCCTGGGTGCGGTAGGAAGTGTAGATCTAGTGGTGAAAATGGGTGTTGGTGTTGGTGTTGGTGTTGGTGTTGGTGTTGATAATGATGTTGGTCTTGGAATTGGTGTTGATATTGGTGTTGGAGTTGGTGTTGATATTGGTGTTGATAATGGTATTGGTGCTGGAATCAGTGTCAGTATTGGTGTTGGTATTGGAATTGGTGTCAGTATTGGTGTTGGTATTGGTATTGGTGGTATTGGTGGTGTTCGTGGTGTTCGTGATGTTCGTGATGTTCGTGATGTTGTTGTTGTTGTTGCTGCTCGACGTCGCCAATCGGCGCTACTCACCGACTGTACATAAGTCCGCATCCCTGCCGCCTTTGTCCAAGCCAAGCCAAGCCCCTCTTGGGACTTTTTATCTAGAGCTCGGCTGCACACTACATCATCATTCCAGAGTCAACACCATCACCATCACCAACACCAACACCAACACCAACATCTACGCCAACACCAACGCCAACACCAACACCAACATCAACGGCCGCGCTGACGACAACAACAGCCCTCACAGCGTATCGCCGTCCTGCATGACTGCTCTAGACTCGCAGACCGAAGACGGTTTATGTCGATGCCTGGCCATTGGGACAATACGCCGCGTTCGGCAGCAGAGCTTGCCACCAGCTACCTCGGAGAGGAATTTGGCGGGCGAGGAAATGACACAACACACAGAGAGACTCATCTTCCGGGAGCGTCTTCGACAATGGCCATGTTGAGGAATGAGGAGGACGTCGAGATTGGTATTACGGCGGGCCAGAAGATGATCTCGGCCATGTCGGGAAGTTTACTGACCTCGCTGCTGGGTAACTATTGGAATCCGCCATTCTTTCCAAAACTAATCTCTCTGCAGTAACACCTTTAGACGTCGTCCGAGTGCGGTTACAATCCCAGCCGGCGACCCCGTCACCACTGACTACGATGTCGAAGCTGGCAGCAACCTCGCCCCGATCATTTAATAACCGTCCCCCGCACCTGGGGGTGACAGCATGTTGCAGGGAGGTTTTCTTCGCGACAAGCAATGGGGAATGCTGTATGGCTGCACCGAGGATGAGCGAGATTGGGGCAGAATGCGCGGTGGAAGAAACACAGAAGCGGTCTTACAACTCGACACTCGACGGCCTGCGCAAAATCGCACGGAATGAAGGCATCACGACTCTGTGGCGTGGTCTTTCTCCGACGCTGGTGATGACGGTGCCGGCAAACATCATCTACTTCACGGGCTACGATTGGCTGCGATTCAATAAAGCAAGCCCTATCAATCGGTACTGTTCGGACAAGAACGCGCCGCTGATAGCTGGAGCTACGGCGCGTATGGTCGCTGCTACGGCTGTCGGACCTGTGGAGATGTTCAGGACGAGAATGCAGGCCAGCCGCTCAACTGGAGGGGCGCATTTCACGGAGACGGTGCAAAGCATTGGGGAGATGGTGGCAACTCATGGCTACCCATCACTGTGGAGAGGCTTGACATTGACCATGTGGCGAGACGTCCCCTTCTCTGGACTTTACTGGCTTGGGTACGAGACGATTCGAGGCCAGTTGACCGAAGCCCGCGAGCGAGAGCGGGGGAGGACGTTGTCGCAGGAAACCTCGCGCGCTCGTGCCAGGAGCAGATCTCGGAGTCGAGAGAACCACTACAACACTTTTCTGGACAGCTTCGTCGCAGGAGCATCGTCAGGCGCAGTGGCGTCAATATTGACCATGCCTTTCGATGTTGGCAAGACGAGACGACAAGTGTTCGTGGATCCGGGCAAGACATCCGGAGCTGGCAAGATACTGGCGCCCGAGGAGCGATCCATGCCCCGATTCTTATGGCACATCTTCAGGGAAGAGGGGCTTTCGGGCTTGTGGCGAGGATGGATTCCCCGGACCCTGAAGATTGCCCCTTCGTGTGCGATCATGATTAGTTGCTACGAGGTCGGCAAGAGGGCGTTCAGGAGCGTGAACGCGCGAGCAGAATCAAGACCGGCGGCAGCGGGTGTATAGGATGGTCTCCCGTTGGCTGATGGGGTGCCAGAAAAGGGCTTGGTTTGTCTTTGCATAGCGATCTGGGCGTTCGGCGGGATGGCGGCTGGCAGCTGGCAGCTGGTAGCTGGTAGCTGGTAGCTGTAGCTGTAGCTGTAGCAGGAAATGCCTGTGTATCATGAGAACGCCCAGTCGGTGGTCCAATACAAGCATCATGTACTTTTACGCCCAGAACCGATGGTTTCAATGCGAGATGTATGTAGGTACCTACCTATGTATGTATGTACGTTGCCGCCAGTCCGTCGCGCACCTCGCTGAGACCCATCTCGGATCACGTGCAGCCTCGCCAAAGCACTTAACGCGGCTCGCGTCAACCCGCACGCGTTGCCTCTTCTTGCTGACATTCTCTTCTGCAACATCTACGACATCTACACTTCTACACTTCTACAACATCTACAGCATCCCCAACATCTACGACACTAGCTCTTCGTCTCTGGGAATCCTTTTTCTCTTCGCATTCCGATTCAATTGGCATCCCATCTGGCTCGCCGCGCAATCCGGCATCGCCCAACCTGCCATCGCCCAGTCACCCGCCCCCGCTCCCGCTTCCTCACCATGTCTCTCAAACGCAAAGCCGGCGACGCTCCCACGTCCGACGCAAAGAAACCCAAGGCGCAAGGCACGCTAACCTCGTTCTTCGGGCCTCCCAAGACGGATTCCTCGACTGCCAAAGCCGCGGGTAGCGCCGCTGCTCCCGCGCCTCCGACCTTCGACAAGGAGAAATGGGTCGAGAGCTTGACAGAAGAGCAGAAGGAGCTGTTGAAGTTGGAAATCGAGACGTTGCATGAGAGCTGGCTGAAGGAGTTGAAGGACGAGGTTACGAGTCCTGCATTTATGGGCCTGAAGACCTTTCTGAAGAAGGAGAAGGAGAGCGGCAAGCAGATATTCCCGCCCGAGCAAGACATCTACTCTTGGTACGTCTCCTCCCTTGTTCCACCCGGTCCTTCATCCTCAAGCTCAAGCTCAAGCTCGTCTTCCGATGCAAATGCAAATCCCAAATCCAAATCCAAATCCAAGTCCAACTCCCAAACTCACACGCACCCCACAGGTCAAGACACACGCCGCTCAACACCGTCAAAGCCGTCATCCTCGGTCAGGACCCCTATCACAACGTCAACCAAGCACACGGTCTCGCCTTCTCCGTCCGCCCACCTACGCCCGCACCGCCCTCGCTGAAAAACATGTACAAAGGCCTGAAGATCGACTACCCGTCCTTCCACCCCCCGCCCAAGAACGGCGGCCTGCTCACGCCCTGGGCCGACCGCGGCGTGCTGCTGCTGAACACGTGCCTGACGGTGCGCGCGCACGAGGCCAACTCGCACTCCAACCGGGGCTGGGAGAAGTTCACGCAGCGCGTCATTGACGTCGTGGCCGCGAAACGCACGAAGGGCGTCGCTTTCCTGGCCTGGGGCGCCCCGGCAGGAAAGCGGGTCGGCAAGGTCAACCGGGAGAAGCACCTGGTGCTTATGAGTGTGCATCCGAGCCCGCTAAGTGCGAGTAGAGGCTTCTTTGAGGGTCACCATTTTAGGAAGACGAATGAGTGGTTGGTGGCCAGGTATGGAGAGGATGGGGGCATTGATTGGGACTTGAACGTTGATCCTGCTGAAGCCGGCTTGTAGGAGGTCGGTATCGGGACAGGAGAAAGAAGGCGATCATCCTGGAAACTACTTGGATGGTTGAAAATGCTGTTCATGCTACGTCCGGTGTGAATGGCGTATTTATGTATAGGAACAGGTCTCGGTTCTCAGAGTCAGGGCAAATGAGACGTATAAATCCACTCGCCTGCGGCTGTCAACCCTTTTTTTTTTCTTTCCCTTTTTTTTTCTCTTTTTTTTTTTTTTCTTATTTTTTTCCTCTTTTTTCTCCTCATTTTTTTATTTTTCTCATTTACAATTCCTATATGAGCTTATGCGAATTGTCACGTTTGGGTGGCTGTCCATCATTTGGATATCATGTTTCTTTCTTCAGCGGTCGCTGCAACCTGTCCCCCAAACAACAACCATCACAAGAAGCTCGAAAGAACACCACATCCTCCCAGCTTGGTACTGTACTACAGTACACTGGTCCCCAAATCCGACTACTTCAACCCAAAGCAGGAAACAGGTTCGACAACATCCATCGCGATCGAGTATGATGCTACCTGCATCGAACCTTCGCTCTTCAATCTCCATGATCCTTCAAAGCAACATCATTCCCGCGCTGACAGCCTTCCCCCCCCTTCCTCCTCTTCACCTCCCTCTCCCACGCTCTTCTATCCTCGAACCACGCATACACCACCCAACAGGGCCTCTTCCACCACAGAACCCATTATCCCGGAGCCACTTCCCGCACAACCGAACCAGCGTCGTTCAGAGCTCTCCTCGCCTCGCATTCAAAAGAAGGCAAAACCGAATTGACCTCAAGATGTCGACTCTTCTGGAAGGGGAGTGCAGAAGAGCGAGCAAGTAGCTAAGTACAGAGAAGAGAGAACTCAAGAGAAAAGACGCGTACAGCTTCTCGCTCACGACGCGCGGTCTCCCTCCTCTGTGTAAACTCCTGTGCGACGAAGGATTGAGCGTTTGGCGGGCATCGTCTCCGCTGAAATTTATCGTGGTGTTGTAGTCTTCCTCGAACAGTGATCCTTGAGGCCGTCTCAGATGCCGTGATCTTTCCTTCTGGCTTCTGGCATGGCTTTGGCACTCCGAGGTTTGCAGTCAACACTTTACTTCCACAGCTAGGCTGTGTGTAGATCGTGCTCGGGGTGCGAACAGAGATGGAAGGCGATACGAAGACAGGAATGCGGACGAGAGCAATGGCAGTCCTGGTCTTGGGCCTCTGTCAAACAGGGACTTTGTGAAAGTTGACTTCTCACATACTCAGTGTAAACAGTTGATCTAACAACAACCAGCAATGAAGATAGCCCTTGAGAAATGGGGCTACAACAACGCCGACCATTTCTCAAGTGTCTTCAAGAACCGATCGCATCCTGAGCTGTGGACCGCGGCTTTGAGGGCAAAATTCGAGCCTGGCGTACCGTCCGATTCCTTCACCATCGAGGATTGGGACAACCTCCTCGGCGATTGCGATGTACGCTAGCACGTCCATCTCGTTCAATGGATGCCAGCACCTGATATTGCTTGTTGCAAATAGGCTGTACCAGACATCCCATGCGCTTGTTTTGCCCCCGAGCTCATAGCAGCATACCCCTCCGCCAAAATCATACTCACCACCCGCTCCGCAGCGAGCTGGCATGCGTCCACGATCCGCACCATTCACGCACTGCAGAGTTCGTGTCTCAATCGATTGCGGCTTCGCTTCTCAGGCTCTCACCCTCGGGCCCTGTCAGACCTGATGGACTTGATCACCAAACATTACTTCCGCGGCAGCATCCCTCTGTCTGGCGTCGAAGCGTTCCGGGCGCACAACCAGATGGTCCGGGATGTTGCCCGCGCGGAGAATCTCGACTTTCTGGAGTTTGGTCGGGGAAGTGGCTGGGATGAGCTGTGTCGTGAGTACCAGCTGGCCTCGTGTTCCCCATGTCCGATCTAGAACCCGCTGGGAAACGGCTCGCCCTCTTTCCGAGACGTTCTCGGCCATGGCATCCAGTCACTGACTGCTCTATGTCCAACAGCTTTCCTAGGAAAACCCGTTCCCCGACCTAGACTACCCTTATGTGAACGAAGGCGAAGCGTGGAGGAGATCGTTCGGTCTAGAATGGTCCTGGAGCTGGCGGTTTCTCCTCGTGCTTCCCCTGCTTGGCGGAGCCTTTGGGTTGTGGATGGCGAGCGAAACGCCGACACGCTGATCCAGACACTGATGCTCTGATAACAAGATCTCACGTCGAGATCTGATCGCTTGCCCGCTTCTTCAGATTCCTGCTCTCGAAAGATCTCATGGGTGCTCGTGTGAGGACTCTCATCGCCTCAACCGCGAGGCCGAAGCGCAAGGCAGCCGGCGTGCCGGTCGGCTTGTTTACCTCGCGCTCGCTAAGCTCCATCTCGTGCCCGTTGATATCGGCCGCTTTCGCCTGGGGCCCCGCCAGGAAATTCACGGCGCGCGTGATGCGCACTTTTTCCAAATGCTCGTTGCGCTCGAAGTTGTAGCAGCCCAGGACGGCGAGCACGTCCGAGCCGGCGAATTGGCACACGAGATCCCCTACGCGAGTGGTGCGGTGCGCGAAGAAGACCAGCCCGTTCTCCTCCAGGCCCAGCCGGATGCGCGCGTCGTTCGGGCAGGCCTTGTGCGCCGCTTTGAGGAGTGTCTCGAAGTTGAGGACCTTTGTGGCCTCTTCGAGCCGGAGAGCTGGCTCTCTGGCTCTGGTGTGTGCGATTGCCTTCTCGGACCAGTAGCGGGGACTGATGTCGAAAATGTAGTTGCGGAACATGGACGCGACCGTGGCCACGAGACCGTGCTCTCTTGATATTTCGGGTCGCTCCCTGCACATGTAATTGAGGTGATGATGAAGCATCGGGGACAGCGTAGGAAGCGGTTGACACTCCTGTGAGAAGTCGGTGGTGAGCGCAGGACTGATGTAGAGCACCCGTCCCCTCAAGTGCCCGGCGACCTGGATCTCTTGATCTTCCCTCCAGTTCTCAAAACTCTTGACGAATGTCTCAAGCTCGTCGATGGTCTCCATAGACGGCCTCCTGAGCGATGGGGAGCGCGCGGCATCGAGGTAAAATGTACGAAGCTGGCTCACGGTCCATGCGTGGTCGTGGGACTTGAAGCTCCTCGGGATTGAGTGATGGTTCAAAATCTGGTGCTCGACAAGTCTTCCCAGGATCTTGGACCAGCAAAGCGAATAGTCTACCGGGATCGCGGCCCGACAACACGGCGTCGCAAGGCCCAGAATCCCAAAGATTCTGTCTCGCTGGTCCTCGCACTCAGCGTGACCGTAATCAACGAAGAGGCTGAACAGAGGCCTGGCATTGGAATTGGCGATGTTGTAGCCCCGAAGAATGGAGTACATCTTGTCCGGAGACGTTTGTCTGAGAAAGAGGCGCGCCGGGAAAGAGCTGTCAATCCGCTCCATGATTTGATACCTCGCTTGCAACGACGTAGACTGCCTGCCATCTTGGAAATCTTTCATGTGGCTCGAGATCCACTCGATGAATATCGAGAGCTCTTTCGAGCGGCAGCCCGAGGATCCAGACTGGATCAAGCACTCGGACGCCATCAGGACCTCCTGGATGATCCAGAGTCTCTTCCAGTAGTCCACCGTGAGAAGTGCATAGATGCTCTCAAATTTCCTGTTGGTTGATTGGATAGTCTTCTCGTCGTCTCTCTCCCCGAAACACCTATACTCCTCGTGCCGTTTGATGTAATGCCGCTCATCCAACTTCCCTAGTGTTCTGATCGCTAGCTTGCTGTCCTGGGTCTCCTTACCGAGCCAGACAACGACTCTCGACGCCTGCTTATAGATCCTTCCCATCTGGGTGACTTGAAAGTTCCTTTCCTGATGGTCCAGTTGGTTGATACAGATTGCATCAATCCATAACCGTCTCGGCGTGAATCTCGACCTCATGTGGCCTAATGCCTGCCACAGGTTCTCTCGGACGACGAACTTCTTGCCATCGAGGAATATGTAGCGCACAGGCTCTTTCGGACCCCACTGGTAAGACAGAGCTTCATATTGAGGCTTATCAGAGAAGTTCTTGTGACGGATTCGGCACCTGATGGGACCTTTCCACGCGGGCTGAAGCTCGAGCAGGCGGATCTCATCTGATGCTTGGAGAGGTGAGTAGAATCGATCTGATTCGCTCGCCGGATCCCCAGAGGTCTCCATAGTACCGCAGTGATCCAGAAAATATCTCAAGGCCGGTTCTGCATGGCAGAGGGATAAGGCGACGGAGCAGATCTCAAGGCGCGCTCAGCTGCTGTTGCGGCGAGGTTGGCTTACCTGACAGCACCATCCGACATGGCGCTATTTCCTTGGCGCATATGCACGCTTTCGGCAACGGCGTCTATGTTGACTTGATGCGGCTTGAAAAGGAGTAGGGAAGTCGTAAATCAAAGAGAGAGAAAGGAGCGATATCTCACGTACGATTTCCAGACTCTTTTCAAATGTTTCGAACACATGATTTAGTACTCTTGCACATATCATCAACAGCCGTGGCTACGAATCCGCTTTTCCAGGTCGACGCTACACCGTCTGCATCTTCGCGGCACTCTTTTACTCTTGCGTTTCATAGGACTGGGAACATCTCGGACTATATATCCAGTCAGATGGAAGGGAAATAGTAACTCGTGAGCGAGATGTAAGATTTCCGGAAAACATAAACCGGTAGTTGCCTATAAAATCGACCATTCAGCAAACAAGAACCAGAAATGCTGTTGGCGATGGGCAACACTTCTTACCTAGGCTTTCCCAAGGCCATGTGATGGCGCTCCGCGTGCTTCTAGACTCGAGAATCTGTTTAAGAAGTCTAATTCCAAGGACGGTATTATAGAGGATTCGTAACATTCCTGCTACGCTCCTTGTTGCATAGTGCGCCAAATGCGCAAGCACACCGAGGAAGCTATGAAATCAATAGTATCCGACCCTAGTTGATTTTTAGAGATTTCGCACAAGTGAACCGTTATCCAAAGCAAGGGTAAAACACGGAGATCCAAGCAAGAGTCCCGTACGATCTTGCGAGGTGACCAGGAGTGTACTTCTTGCCCATTATTCTCAGTACCAGCCTCCAAAGCTCGCGAGTCGATATGCAGAGAGACCAGCCCACAAGACGGTGCATGATAGTAGGGGCTCTAACTACACTCACTCTTCTACACTCACTTTCTTACTCCGTTACTCCGTTTAAAACAGCGTTGTGATAGACGTAGCTAGCCTGCGACAGTAGAAAGCTCTTCTCTTTCTTGTCCCTCTCAGCAAATCATGGCTCACGAGCTACATACCTCACTCAACAGGCTCTCACCGAGAGATTGTGGTGGGCTGCACGTGGGAGAGCATCTATCACCCAAATCTAGCGATCGTCCTAACATGCCGCTCAATCCTTACCTAAACATCCATACCGAGAGAAAAGAGCAAACACCGAAAACGATACTACCAGCAAGTAGTCGGTGAGAAGGCTCTCGAAGAAAGCAAAAAGATCAACACAGACGTTGGCACTAAGTAACGGCCCGGTTTGGGCTAGCTTGCAGCATGCTAAGCGAGGCCCTTTGTTTTCATTTCCTCCCACAACCACGACCTTTTCTCTGCGGAAGAAATGCTTACCTAGACAGCTGCTCGGTTTACCCTGCAGTCTTAGACCCAATGGAAAAAAGAATATGCGCACGAAAAGCCTATCATCACAGCCCAGGTGTCACGTGCCCAGCGTTCTGCCTAAGGTAGCTGGCTCGAGGGGCTATCGTCACGCTGTTGTTCCTCGCACCCTTTTCACTTCCGCAGCCTGAGCGCATTAGTAAATATACAAGACCTTCTTCAGCTTACTCCCTCTATCATCATCTGCAAGGCAGAGAAGTGGCGCTCGACTCAAGCAATCCGCACGAGTGGCTGCGCACAGTACGATCGCTGATGGCGAAGCCGGCCACTTTCACCGCGCCTCACCAGGGCGAAATTCCACTCTGCAGAGTACGCGTTGTTTCATTCCATCTATCGAAATGAATGAGAGGCATCATGTGGGAAGGAACATGGCCACCTGCTCACCTTCTGAACTCTCACCCCACTTTACTTTACTTTACTTTACTTTACTTCGCTTCACTTCGCTTCACTTAAGTATCCGTTCTCACTCGCTGAAATTCGACGGAAGAGGCGGGCAGGTAGGTAGGTAGCCGTGCATTGACACACGGCCGTTCGTATCCTTGGGAGCTTATACTGTGTACGGTATCTTCTTTGGGGGGGGGGGGGGGGGGGGGTTGATTCTTCAAGTACTCTTTCTGTACAGTACGATGTAGAGGATAAAACCATGACCCGGTTTATATTGTTTCGATGCAACAGCAGCACGGCTCATTGATAATGGCACTAACTTACTGTTCCCCGTCCGGACTACAGTCCTCTCCACAGTACAGTAGCACGGCGGAATCCCAACTCTAACTCTAGGGCAGACAAAGAAGAAGAAGAAGAAGAAAAAAGCAAAACCTGATGGCGAGCGAGCGAGCGAGTCCCGAGCAAAGCAAAGTAGTTTACTAATCGAGCACCCGCTCGCTGTCTTTGGAACTTTGGTTTTCTGGGGAGTACGTGCGCTGTGCAGTGCAAGAGGCTGAGAGCTAAAGTGGATGAGTACAGTACGAGGCGAATCATGCTTTGCACACAGGTACAGTGTTACGTTGACGTATGTACGTTTCCATTGAAGTGAGTTACGTGATTGGATAGGTAGTGACACCGGTCGAACACGAGCTACGCCATCTGTCCGAGCTTAAAATCAATAAGTACCTAACTATGAGTTAAACGTCTCGCCTAGCGGCAAACACGAGCCAAACGCGAACACTTTCTGTTTCTTCTTGGTTTTCTTTTCGATCTTCCAATTTTTTTATTGGTCAACGTTGACTTTGTAGCATTGTAGCGTTGTAGCATTGTAGCTGTCGATCGTATTTGTACAGAGTATGTCCACCTCGGCAGCTCGTATCGTCGGCGAGTTTCGTGCTCGCCTGTCCTATGTATAGCAATTTCACAATGAACAGTACCTATGCTTGCTCCAACTTTCCTAAACGCAAGTACTGTAGCAGCATCTCTTTCTCATACTCCAAGCAAACACGAATCCCGTGTCTTAACGCTCCCTCCTCCTCTTCCCCGGAGAATGTCTCTGCTATGCAATAACCAATGCAGCAGCACCCCAGAAGTCGCTAAGTCCAAAATCCCGAGCCCGCCTGCCACCGCAGTCGTGCCCGTTCCTCAAGATTGCTGTAGTTGTCTGCGCGCGTCGAGGGATAGTGTGTTCGTTGCATCTTTTCCCAGCCCGGAATACCCAAGTCATTTGCCAAAAGATATATCGCAGCCGCCATTTGTGAGTAGGCAGTGTAAGATGCATGTCCGGGGCCAAAGCCAAGCCCAACAACGCCCCGGACGTATCCGCCCGCCTGTCCGTCCGCTCCTAAAGTGTATACTTTATATATCCACCCACCAACCACCCATCCATGCCTCTCCCTTGTCGTGCCGAGGTTCGGCGATTCCACGCACGACCAACAGAGAGAACAGGATGCTGGTCGCGAGAGAGGATGCTGTTCAAGCGCCTTGAACATTGACATCGCCCTTGCAGACGCCGTAGCTGCAGCACGCTGTGGGATCGAGGTGGCCGGCGAGGATGAGATCGCGGGTGCGCTGTTGCTAGTTAGCCCTTGGCCGGCGTTCTGGAATCTGGACTGCCAAAGAGTTTTTGCTTGGAAGGACTGTGCGGACGGGGGGAGGCGAGTGGGGGGGGGCGAAACTTACATCTGGACAAGGGACCGGCGTGGATGTGACCAGCGCCGCTGATGCGAAGATGGCCATGGCCATGATGTGCTTGGTGGTGAGGAAGTGCATCGTGGTGCTCTTCTTCGCTGTTCCTCGTGTGTGAGAGGGAGTTGTGAGCGAGTGTGTGTTCCGACGGAAGTCCAGAGGGGGGAAAGGTATATAAACCTTGACTCGAAGACGTGAGTTCCGTCGGCAGTGCCCTTTTGAGAGGCGCGGGGGCAGTATGAGGCAGTGCGAGGCAGTGTGAGGAAGAAGAAGTTCTTTCGATATTCCCTTGCTTGCCGTTGCGAGTTTATATATCTCTCCGAGTCGAGGTGGATGGACTATCTGGAGAGGACGCACGATCCTCCCTTCCTCTTCCTTCGTCCGCAATCCTTCCTTCCTTCCTCGTCGGCACTGTACTCGTGCAGTCCTGTACTATACTGTACAGTCCTGTAGGCGACAAGGAGACAAGAGGCGTGGGCGCACGAAAAGAAATAAATTGAAGAGAAACAAAAGAGGGGGGTTTTGTGGGCGAGGTGGGCGGCTGATCTGTAGAAGGAGATACTTATATGTATGTACAGTGCTGGTAGGAACCGTCTGGCTTGGGGGGGGCATGGAAAAGCTCTTCAAAGCTAAAATCAGAATGGGAGCACCATGCAGAACGAGACTTTACTTTCCGGCCAGAGAGCGACCACTTGGTCTCTCAGCCAGCCACCCAGGCTCGTATCGGAGCTGCTGTCATGTGTAAACACGGATAAGATAAGATATCCAGGACCAGATCCCGTGTTGCGTCGCCAGGTTACTTGTTTGGAGGGAAGTCAAGTAGTGGTGGCTTGCAGGAGGACCGACGGGTGGAAGGCTAGGGAGATACACATCAGTACTTACTGCTACCGTACTGTACCTACAGTACAGTAGCAGTGTTTATTTTTAGCTCGCTTCGCTTCGCTTCCCTAGCGGTAAATAGGTACGGTACAGTAGGTAAACGACTAAGTACGCATCACGCCGATCATTGGTCTCATCGCCAGGTTCAAGAACATTTGATCTGCTCTCCAAAGAGAGAGAAATCCACCGGAAACCAGGACTCAGAACTCAGGGCTTATGTTGACACGACACCTGCCTCTTCGGCGTCAATTCGCTTACCATCACCTTATTTAACCTGCTCTCTCTGTCTTAGCGCTACTGATTCATGCATTACCGGACCCTGAGAAGCGAGGTCGTGGCTTTTCACCAGACTCTTCCCCGGCATGACATGACGTGTTTTTGACGTAACCAAGACATCTTCTGTAAGGTATCTGTAGTGCGATCAGGAAGCTGAATTTCACATGTGGTAAAACGGCTGATAGCAGCTTTGGATGTGCGGCCACGTGCAAAGCATTGTGAGTGCGCAAGATTCCAAGGTTTCTATAAACGAGGAAAAAAGTAGATGGGAACCTCACAGTTCTAGCGTGGCTCCTGTCGTGCTGTACAGTAGCTACATCACCTAGCTTGTGCGCCTTCCGACTTCTGTTTCCAAAGCTGTGAGGACTCACATCTCGGTCCTGGTGTCCATTGCACATGTCGTATCACCTTGATAAACTTTAATTTGAAGCAGAGGTCGATGTCTCGTCCCGGCTCGGGTATCTTGCAGTGCAAGGAAGTTCCTCCCTTCTCCTCTATTGGAAGTTGTGTTTTCTTTCCCGAGTAAGATAAGCGATCGCTAAACGACATCTCAACGAGCCTGCACACCCACCTCCCTCAGCACCCCACCACACAGCATTCCCAGCAATCTCCATCTTCAGTTACCCACTCAACAGTCTTTCTTTTCTCAGATCCATAGATCTCCCGCATGTTAAGATTCCAATTTTCTCTCCTCCCTCCGAGTCTGGACATATGAGCACACGGCTCGCCACGCCTTGCAACGCGAAGAAACAGAATACACAAGTCAGCCAACCGTTACACCGCGTTGAGAACCGAGTCGTGGCTTGTTATCTTTCATGTCTAGGTACTTATTTACTCACACAGTGACAGATAAGGGCTCTTTCAAGTCTTGGAAAAATCAATCAGTGCCCCCCTCCCGCCCTCGCCCTCGCCCTCCCCAGTCCTTTGCCCAATCGCAACCCCCGACTTCCCCTTCTGATTAATCTGATCCCTCGTAGATAGATGTATCTTTCCTTGGTACAGTGTGAAGCAGACGTCGGGAATACCATACGCTTGAATGGATGGTGATGGTGCTTTCTCCTTCCTAAGAAGGAAGCAAGGGACGAAACAAGTAACAACCAAGGCCTGCTGGTAATCCGGCGATCGATAGAATCTACTCTGATCATCGACTAGGTCATTGATTCGTGGAAATGCGTGTCATTCTAGTGTAAAAACACGACTAATACATAGAAACTGAGACCAAAACAAAAGTACACAAACTCCACCCATGCAATCAACTGCTGGCCCTGCATCACCCTGATACGAGACGCCCAGTCCTTCTCAATCCAAGACAGCAAGGAAAAAAAGTCGTTATCATCATGCGAGCGCTATGCCGTAACCCCCAACCCAACCATCCTTCCGCAACGACAGATCAATCAATATTTATACATCAACGAGCCAGGAACGGTACCGGTCATCTCCATCCTCCCTTGCCTGCTACACCAGCAGCGCTCTCCCTTGGCCTCGGTGCACCCCTAATAGCTCCAGCTGCCAGAGTCCCACTGACCTGCCGCCCCTCCCCAATGGTGGTGCGGCGCAAGTGGCTCTTCATCACCGGCTGCGTGCGAGGACTCAGCACACTGGCCGAGAAATTTGGTTCCTTCTGGGAGTTGACCATGCGCCGCGCGTGGCTGGCAGTGAACAGGTTGTTCTCGTTGGGCGGGGACGCTGCCATGGTAGCAGCGGTAGGGCTTCTGCGGCGTTGGGTGCGGGTCACCGAGTCGTGCACGTTTGAGGATCTCGTTATCGAGCTGGTACGCTTCAGTGCCATGCTAATCTTTGCGCTTTCGACTTTGTCGAGGTGGAAAATGCCCTCTCCTTCCGAGGCAGAGTTGTTGCCGCTGTCTGTGGGCGTAGTGTCTGCGCTAGTTGATTGCATGATGCGCAATGAAGAGCGGTTTGCCGCGTTGGAGGCGTCGATATCGCGCAGCGGTGAGACTTCAGTATCCGAAGAGGTGAGTTTGGTCATTCGCGGCGGCGACCCATCCGACTTCTTGGACAGGAAGCCGGCTTGGAAGCGGTTGGTTTTGGGCTTGATCTCGAATGACGGTTGCGGCGCCGTGGGAATAGGAGATGAGCCAAGCGAGTCATTGGAGTGATCTTCGGCAATGTAAGATGGGAGCGCGGGCAGAACACCACTCTGGTCTACCGATGAAACCTCTGGCGAGGAAGCTTGCTTCTGAGGAGTCTTTTCGAAGTCGGCTAGAGCGCCCGAATTGGTGTCATCTCGCCAGCGGACGCTACGCTTCTTCGGCGTGAAAGAGATGCCTTTCTTCCCAAGAGCTGCTTTCCTTCTTCGAGGAGACGACTTCATTGGCGATGAAAATACCTGCGGTGCCACAGCAGTCAGAGCCTGCATAGAGACAGGTGGCTGAGCAAAAGTAGACCCAGCAGCCTTCTTCCGCTTCGGCGTCCCACGTTTCGTTGGAGGAAATGCTTCGGCGACCTTCAGCGAGCCATCTGGCTTGATAACATAAGATGCCGCGGTAGAGCTCGATTGCAGTAGGCGCTTAAGAACAGACTTGGCGTGCTGAACAGCTTCTTGTTCGCTCATGCTTAAAATGTCATTTAGAGAAGAGATGATGTCGAACTGGGCAGAGAGCAGCACTTGCATCACTTCCGCGTCGCCACCCTTATCTTGGTCCAAAATTTCTCGCAAGGCATCTCTCACAGCATTCGCCTTCAAGAGTTCCGTTTCTCGCACCAGGCTATCCGCTTCGACCCCATCTGCTCCATCTGCATCAGCGAGGGATCGAATCGCGTTCTGTAGTGCCGAGTCGATTGCGCGCTCCCAGTTCATCTTCACCAATCGTTGGTGATAGTGCTGTCTGCTGTTCTCCAATTCAATCAAAATACCGTTGGCTGTCTTTCGCATGGCCACAAGACTTTGGGGCACGTCGTCGTCCTCTCTAGATTCGCAGATATTGTCGAAAGCACCAATCCAAGCAGACAAGAGGCTGATCCTTCGTTCAATCTGTCGGAGTTTCTTCATGTTGCTGACCTTCTCTTGTCGTTCAGGGGCCGAGTTATCGAATGCTGCACGGATTCTGGTGATACCATCCCTGGCGATTCCATCTCGCTTTTCGCTTTGTTTCTTGAACTTGACGAACGCCGCCCCCTCGGAATCCTTCTGTTGTGCCCTCAACTCGTTGATCAGTGCCATTTGCTCGTCGATTTTCACCAGGAAGTCCTTGACATGTCTGTTGACGTTGTACACATTCCTCGTAACCTTGGTTTGGATGTTCTTGGCCCGGTTGGCATATCGTAGGGTATTTTGCGTCTCATCAAAGTGAGCGCTCGAAGGACTCACGCAGACAATCATGACTGTCTTGCAGTTTCCGCCGAGCGAGAATTTCAGCAGCCGAGTCAGCTTCGAGTTTCGGTACGGGACGTGATTCTTCTTTCGAGGATCGCAAAGAGCGTTGATGCAGCTACCGAGTGCCAAGAGCGACTTGTTGATGTTTGCTCCCTCGAGCAATCGCTCCCCTCGATTTTTCGTAGCGCTCGCACGCTCACTGCCCGCCAGATCAATGATGCTGAGCGTAGCCATGGTGTGCGGCTCGTTGACGTCCGCGTTCCGGTCCTTCTGGGCGAGGTTTATTTGCAGCACGGCATGAGATCGAGAAGAGGTCGCGTTCGCTGCTGTGGGGGAGATGGTTCGATACTCGTTACCTCTGACGATCATGTCCATCACTTCCTGGACGTCTTTGGGATGATGGCTCGTGAGGCCCGCGACCGAGACTGCTTGATTGGCATCCTCACGCAGCATGAGCCCCTGTTTACTGCCTCCGGGCAAGAGCAGATCCCGGATTGTCTCATTGTAGATTTCCAGATATGAGAGAGATACTTCAGTGTGCTTTTCATCACTCCGCTCTGCGATCTTCTCGAACAACTCTTGCATAGTCAGGAAGATGATTCCAGGTTGTGCCGCCGTTCCCGTGATAGTATGTGTCTTCCCGCAGCCGGTTGCACCATAGGCGAAGACCGTCGCATTGTACCCCTCCAGGACGCTATCCAGCAGACCTCTAGTTGTGGCCTCGTAGACCTCGCCCTGTGTCGTGTTGTCGTCAAATACCCGATCAAACCCGAAGGTCTGATCCTTCGACCTCTTCCCCATATTCGAAGCCGTCGATCTGCTGAATTTGTGTATGGGATTGTCCTCTGGAGGATCGAAGATACTGCTGCCGTGAGCGTGTGAAGTTTGTCGCGGAGAAACCAGAAACGTACAGGCATTTGTCGTCCACCACCTTGATCACCGGCCGAATACCTTTACCACCCAGCCTCGCGGCAGGAGCTCCGGCAAGAGATCCCTCCCCTAAGAAGATATTGCCATCGTCACATTTCGTCCTGTGGAAGTGTCAAGACTTGTATCTACGGCGGATGGTGGAATGTCTTACACCTGCGCAGCTTCTTGAATCGTGAAAGGGCGGACACGAACTTGGAGGAGTCAGCGAGATTCAGCTTCTCCAGAAGAGGTCAGCAGCATATACATACCTGCAACCGAAATTGAGGACGCTCCTGGGTCTGCCATTGTAACTGTCTTGTGTAGCGTCTAGCCTATCATCAACAAACGGCGCGTAAATAAGCAGTGGCGCGGTGTGGTGTCCGGTAAGGAAGCAAAGCCAGCCAAGGCCAACGATGGTGATGTCGAAGATATGGGAAGAAGGGATAGAGAGGTCCTTATTGCTGTCGTTGTTGTCGCTGGTGTCGTTGTTGTCGCTGGTATCTTTGCGGGTTGACGCGACTGTCTCGAGATTACCTCATGATGTACTTCTGGATGTTTTCTCGAGGTTCGGGCTTTGCCATGGCAACGCGAGCGGAAGCGGCCAGTGGTCGGGGCCTTGGCATCACGTGCACCTCCGGATCTTGTCTTCAACTTCAACTTCAGCTTCAGCTTCAACTTCAACTTCAACTTCAACTTCAACTTGAGCTTCAACTTGAGCTTCAACTTGAGCTTCAACTTCAACTTGAGCTTCAACTTGAGCTTCAACTTCAATTTGAGCTTCAATTTCAATTTGAGCTTTAACTTCAATTTGAGCTTCAATTTCAACTTGAGCTTCAACTTCAACTTGAGCTTTAACTTCTCAACTTCTCAACTTCAGAACTTCAAAACTTCAACTTCAGCTTCAGCTTCAACTTCTCAACTTCGAACTACTTCTCTGCACGTGAAATCCCTCGATCTCTGTATATGAAACCAATACCTCCTCGGACGCTACGGGCTATATCCAGGTATCTACAGATCATTTCCATCCTTCCGGCTTCAAACTGACCGCGAACAGCCTCGCCAGCATTTACGCACAATCTTGTCCTAAAAATGACTATGGCCTGACTGCGACGTGTACAAGCTAAAATTCGACTTTCTACTCCTCAATCAGCCTGAAATCAGCATCATAATCCAATGCGATACTGACTGTCCCCAGTCTGGAAATGCAATGACAAGTGCATCTCACTCTAGGAAGGAGAAACTCCAGCAGCTGACCTTCCTTGCCCACAGCTTGGCTGGCGCTGCTCCATATGGCGTCAAGAGAGGCGCCTACTGCTGAGAAGGTGTTTCTGTTTCTGAAAATGCGCAATGCACGTCTGATTTCGTTTCCGTTACTGCTTTAAATGGGACTATCTTCTACCCAAGGATAAGTCGCCTCTTCTCTTTCCGCTTGCAGGAGTCTGGATGGTAAGGAACTCGCAGGGCTGTTCTTTCACCAAAGTGAATACGACTGGAGCTCTGACAGGTATCATTCTAAAGCTTCTAGCTGGATTGGTGTTATCTTTGACGGCTTCATCGTCCAAAAAGACGGCGGCTACTGGAGGCGCGGAAAAAGTGAGCACAGGTGCCTTAAGTCTGCTGGCTTTGTTGCTCTAACCGTCGCCCCGAATATCTACTCCCATTTTAACTTTCGATCCGACTGAGACGATTTTCTTAAAAAAAAAAAAAAAAAAAAAAAAAGAAAGAAAAAATTGCATTCCCAACCTCATATTCGACTTAGAAGAGTGTATCACATTCAATTCCCATTACGCCCTATCATCCCAAGCTCCTTACATCAGGTCTTCTCGCTTCGTATCGTACAGGTGCCCTACACTCCCGCCTGTCTCGATCCTATGGGAAGTCTTTCACTTCCTCGCAGAAGAAGCCTTGTCGCCGATTCCGGGACTCTGAGAGCCCTTTTCTCCGCAGCCACCGGCTCCGGATTTGCCACCACCAGATCCGCTGTCTCCGGCGCTAGCGGCAGTGTTGGTAGCACGATCAGCGGCGCCTTGAGCGCGGGCCGCAAAGCCTGCAGAGGACATATCGCCTCCACTCTTCGCCTGGACCATGATTAGTGAAAATTTGCCAATGATTGATGAGTGTGGAAGAGAAGTGGAAGAGTGGCTCACCTGGGTAGACTGAATACGCGCAGAGTCATTCTTGGTCATGTCGGGCATGATGACGAGTTTGTGGGAATCGAGAGAGCTGTGGCAGTCTTGTTTTCTTTTGGATGAGTATTTGGATTATGCTGTCTTTGGTTTGGAAGAAATGCTGACTGGCTGTTGTAGAATTCTCTCTGGGCTGGGAATCACAGCTATCTTATACCTGTCAAGCTCACTACTAACTATGATTGTCACCCCAGTTTGCCGAGAAACCCTTTTATCTCAGCGTACCAGAGAATACCAGTACCCGATGTCATTTGCCCGTCTTGCAACTGAGAATGCAGCTTCCCGCCACATACGCAAACGGAGGCAAGCGCTCAAGGCCTAGCATCGATCATCTCCATCTTCAACTGACACCGATCAGGTGCGTTGTCGTATACATCTAAGCAGCAATCCTGGGGATTTACAGGAGAACTGAAAACGTCTCTTGAGACCTACCAATTATCCTCCTAGAGAGTAGGAAATCCGCATAGGGGTCTAAATCCTCCTAGATACGCGTAGCCTGAACACATTTGCGTCTCTTATGCATCTCGCAAATATCAAGGAACAGGTTATTCTGATACTCTCTAGTTTTTCAGGCTGCAACAGATGTTATAAGCCTTTTCCTTGATTAGCTGGTACTTGTCAGAGAAAGAAACAAACCAGTAAGATGAATGAAAGGGGGCTTCGCTTAAACTCGCTTGCTGGAGTTAGACCTGACTACAATTACCTAGCTTGCGAGTAAAGCTTGATCATGTCTCCAAACACAAGCTCTTTCGTATCCAGAGTCAAGTTTACTTCCCGTCTTTACTACCAGTCTTCATAGGATTGCCAACGCGTTAGGCGGGCTTCCGATACCGCCGCGCACATTCAACGGTGCACTGGTAAGGAAGAAGCTGTACCTCTTCTCTCTCTTGCACGCCTCAGCCAGCTCCTCTAGATTCCAGAGCTCACCAATTGGCGTTCCCCACATCGCTAGCAGATAATCATGGAGTACTGCCAGCGTTAGTCCTCTCCTCGCCAGTGGCCAAGTATGGAACGAAAGACCAAGCTTACTATGAGGCGCCTTCGGTGGCCACGCCTCAAACGCTATATTGTCCCCCGCCACAGCAGCAAAGTGGTGGTCCCAGAGCCACTCCACGCTCTCAGCGTTACCTGCCAATCCGACGTGGCCGTGACCATCTCTCGCGCCCTTGATCCGGTCCTCGTCGCTAGCGTCATTGTACCACTTCACCCACCCCGTTCTGATGAGCAGGATATCCGCCGGCCTGAACTCGACGCCCTGCTCTTTAGCGATAGCCTCAATGTCCCGAACGGAGATCTCATATCGGGCCGTCGCCGCGTACACGATACCGTTCCTCTCAGCCCAGGAAGCGTAGTCGATAAGCACAGCGCGGCCGACGATGCCTCCTCGTTTGGACCAGTGGTGCAGCGAGTTGACGTCCCTGTGGGCTGGGTCCGAGATGTCGTCGTGCTTGAGGCCGTTGTAGTAGAGCCCGGTGTCTTGGTGGCCCCAGTGCCGCAGTCCGTCCCACTGCGAGCCTGACTGCGTGTTGATGTGGATGAGGTCGTCCCAGGCGACCATGCCGAGGGGCTTGAGGTCTTTCATGGTGTGTCGTAGCTTCTCGCGAGTGAAACCGGGCTCGTGGACGCATTCCATACCCCAGCTACGCATAGAGTGAGCTTGAGTGGCGAGAGGAGTAGATGGGATATATAGAGGCGGAAATGAGGACTGGGTAGAGTGAGAACGTACTTCAGGGCAACAGTTATGCCGGATTTGATTTCCTTCTGGGCCTCCTTCGTGTTCTCCGGAGTAAGGAGGTTGAGGGAACCGCAATGGTCCTTTCTGCCATCCTTATCCCAAAGACCCCATGCCGTGCCGTGAGGCACTGTAGGGAACGGATAGTCAGCTCGCGCATTCGACGACTCCGAAGAAGAAGGATAGAAAGAATGTGCACTCTGCTAAAAGAAACGTTAGGCTTTCAATCACCTACTGCCTTCTACGACTGGCATCTCCTTAAAGGAAGGGAGGTCCTTAGCAAGCATTTTGAGATAATAGTGCAGCAACCGCTCAATATCAAAGTATCAAAGAACCAAGCAAAGCAACTCAATTGATCAGAAATACCGAAATACAGCATGAGGTCTCCAACTCATCTCGACCCCGCATCAGTACTACCACAGAATCTTGCTTGTTGAGCCCCTTGAACGTTTGCATGGCATTGGATGGCATCTCTTCAGCCGATGCAGGATGGATGCGACAGAGATCCTCTGTCTTGTTTCCTATTGTATCTGGTTGACAAGCTATTGGGCACTCTCTTCCCTACCCTCGGAAAAGTTGCTTTTCACGAACGCGGCACGTCACCCAGGTGGTGATTGCTGACCCCATCTGGCGAGATACTCTTTTAGCATTTGTCGGCTGTCTTCACTCACAGAGGCTTCACCAGTCTCAGCTCTCTTGAGTCGCCAACGGAGCGAGGAGAATCATCTGCGCTCCGAACAGAGGTGGATTACAGCTTGGACAGCTTCTTGCGCGTTGACTTGGTTTGGCTCTGTGGAATCCGCAATACGATCGATGCTGACAGGACGAGAGAGCCGAGAATGAGAGCTTTTGCACGGAACTCAACGTTGCAAGCGGCTCTCGGTTTGGAACAAGACATGCGCAAATCGCGAATGCTGCTGAAGATTTATTTACTCCTCTGCAGACTAAGTCAACAAGCGAAGCTTCACGCAGAAAATCACGAGCAAATTGAATCACAAACACAGGACACGGGGCAGAGGTCTGAGGCTGTAGAGAGCATAGGTAAGTCGATCCTCGGAAACAGGAAGAATTGATGGAAAAGACTGATCTATTGCTTGTCGGGTTGGCATCGCTATACGCTTGAGATGACGGCTCGAGTCTGTCGCCACCCCCGCCGACGGGATGGTGTCTCTCACTTGGTCCAGACCAACGCTCGACGACATCACGTCCACCTTAATCATCAAGTCAACCAGCAATCCTCCAATCGCCTCGGAAGAGTCGCGAGGTCCCTCACCAGCTCGGCTTCAAATGCAGCGCAAGAAGAATCGAGATGGCTGCACCAACAAGGTTTAGTTCTGGTCCGAAAAAGGTTGGAGCATGCCGCTAGATCCGGACGTCTCGGCAATGACGAAGTCGACGCCTCTAACGTGTTTACTTTCTTACTTAAAGCTGATGCTCATCATGTCCGACGTTGAGCATTGTCCATTTGACTCTTGTTCAAGATTCACTTCAAGATATCATTGGCAACTTCAGCCATCATGCCTCGCGTCTTCTTCATCACCGGCACCTCGACCGGGTTCGGGAACCACCTCGTGCAAGAGGTCCTCGACAAGGGCGACATCGCAGTGGCCACGGCGAGAAAACCCGAGTCGCTGAGCTTCAAAGGCACAAATGACAAGGTAGGCTCTCTCGCCCATCGTTCCCGGCAAAGGACGAACCATCTCACAATGCCTCGTCAGAACTTCCTCGCCGTCAAGCTCGACGTCACCAAGAAGGCCGACATCGACGCGGCCTTCCAGCAGGCGCTCGACAAGTTCCAGCGCGTGGACGTCGTCGTCAACAACGCCGGCTACGGGCTCTCGGGCGTCTTCGAGGAGCTCAGCGAGACGCAGATCCGCACGCAGATGGAGGTCAACTTCTTCGGCCTGATGGACGTGACGCGCAAGGCGATGGAGGTGATGCGCGACGCGCAGTCGCCGCCGGGCGGCCTCATCCAGCAGGTCACCAGCATCGGCGGGCAGAGGGGCGTGCCGACCTTCTCCATCTACTGCGCCTCCAAGTGGGCTGTCGAGGGCTTCACCGAGACCGTCGCGCAGGAGGTCAAGCCCGAGTGGAACATCCGCTTCACGTGCATCGAGCCCGGCGGCTTCCGCACCGACTGGGCCGGGCGCTCGATGAAGTTCCCGGAGCAGAGACACCCGGCCTATGACCACCTGGATGCGCAGAAGCTGATGGGCGAGCGCCACGGGACCCAGGCTGGCGACCCGAAGAAGGGCGCCGAGGCCTTCTATCAGCTGGCCATCATGGAGGATCCGCCGTTGAGGGTCGTCGTGGGTACGGATGCCTACGCCGCCATCATGGACAAGATCGCGAAGTATGGCGAGAACTACAAGAAGTACGCGGACATCTCGAACAGCACGAACGTGGAGGGATACCAGGCTCCTTCGTAGACGTGGGATGGCATGGCTGTCAGAGAGAGAAGGGTACCGCACGGTACGATTAGCATCATTGCTTGTATCAAGTAGTATATATATATATGTACATGCTCGACCAGCAACATGACAGCAGCTCAACCTCTATCTAACCTTCAGCCTCCGTCCCATCTCACCAAGCCATTTCCATCCCAGCACGACAATCTATTGCCCAACTCCCCCACTCCAGAGCCCACTCCTTTTTCTTGCACAACGCCTCCCCTCCCGTAAACACGAGCACAACCCGATCGCAAGCACCCGCCAGCCAGCCAGCCAGACCCTATCCCTAGGTTCAAATCCATCATCGAAAGCCGGTTTTCTGTTGTTTCCACAATCTCTCTCTCTCTCTCTCTCTTTCTTGAAAAAAAAAAAGATAAATGCACGCCCCACACCGGGAAGATTTCACAGCTGTGTATTTCCCTCCGCCTGTCTGAGACAGGACAAGGTCCAGACATACATACATACATACATACCTACAGTACAGTACTGTGTTGTACACACAGTACCACGCTCGCTCGCTCGCGCGCTGACCACGTCACATGTGCTGCGATGTGTCTGATCGTCGGTGTGCGCGTTAATGCAAAACCACGCGCAGCGCAGCGATTCGCGCCCGTTAGCTGGTGGGTGGGCCGGCTAGCTGGCTGGCTGGCTGGCTCGGTTCATAGACAGGTACATATGTACTTACTATGTGCATACTACGTGTGTATGTACATACTGTGTGCATACTACGTGTGTACATACATACATAGGTAGATAGATAGGTACATACATACATACATACATACATACACACAAACATACATACATACCTATACATACATACATACATACATACATACATACATACATACACACACACACACACATACACACACACACACACATACATCCATCCATCCATCCATCCATCCACACACACACACACACATAATACACACACACATAATACACACACACATTCATATCTCGAACAGCAGCAACTACCAAGTGCAAACCACACAACACCCACACCCCCAACAACGGACGATCCACGGCTGCGGCGAGGACAACCCCCCGGACAAGCGATGCACGACGCGAAGACAAGACCGTGCGTGCGTGGTAGAGAGCTGAGGGAGAGGTGGTGGTGTCTGCTGGCGCGGCGAGTGGGTTTGCTATGCTGTGCTGTGCTGTATGTATGTGCTGTGCTGTGCTGTGCTGTACTGTCCTGTAGGTACATACATACACAGTACATAAGTACATACATAGTACATAGGTAGGTACATACATAGATACTGCATGTGCCTTAAGCGAGGAGGTGGGCGGCAGGTAGGTGAGTGAGTGAGTGAGTGAGTGGGTGGTTGTTGTTGTTTGGAAATAGAAATAAGCGAGGATTCGCGCTTACCGCCAAACCTGTGCCTGTGCTGTGCCTGTGCTGTGCTGTGCTGTGCAGTTTGATTGGGTATCTATCTACTTACTTACAGTACTTACTTACAGTACTTACTTACAGTACTTACTTACAGTACTTACTTACAGTACTTACTTACAGTACTTACTTACAGTACTTACTTACAGTACTTACTTACAGTACTTACTTACAGTACTTACTTACAGTACTTACTTACAGCACTTACAGTACTTACAGTTCTTACTTACCGTGCTGCTCGGATATACATACCTATGTATGTGTACAGTTCCTACCTAGGTACTTATCTACAGTACAATTCCTACTTTATCTACAGTACAGCACCGATTCGTGGCTTAGGGCGTATGGAGAGGAGGGTTTTTTTTTTCTGTCTACACGTGTGCTGTGCGGTACAGTACGGTACAGAACTAACCGTTGAGTGCGCGTTTCGATCCCATTTTAAGTCGTCGAGCTATCCGTCGAGCGGCGTGTGAGAGGTTCCGTCGAGAACCTGGGTGGGGAGGTGAATGAGGAGGTACATACAGGACAGTACTGTAAAAAGCACGTAGGTGACCTGAGGTAAGGGAGCCAGCGAGGAAGGACATAAGTCTGTAGCCCAGGGCCGCTTGCGATGCTGTCGTACAGTACAGTACACATCGTACTGTAAGATTTACATCACTTATTCGTGGGGTAAACTGTAAAGTACCTTGAGTATTGACAATTTTATATATACATGTATATACAACGTAGCACAGCGTAACGCGTCACAGCAACGGACGGTGATCATGTATAGATACACCCCCACCCAGCGCTTCCTGCTCGCGACCATCCCCTTCCCTCAACCCACCCCCAAGATTGACCACATTCCTCAAGCTCCCAAACGTCATGACATCACCGATCCGCTCCCTCCCCGCAAAGAGCATGACCAAGCGGTCGACGCCGGCGCCCCAGCCGCCCGTCGGCGGCAAGCCGAACTCCATCGCCTCGAGGTAGCTCTCGTCGACGGCGGCGGCGTTCTCGCCGTCGCGCCAGCGCCGCTGCGCCAGGAACTGTGCCCGCTGCGCCAGCGGCGAGTTCTCCTCCTCGTACATGTTGGCCAGCTCGCGGCCGCGCACGAAGAGCTCCGCGCGCGCCGACACCGTCTGCCGCGTCGTCGGGCAGGCGAAGGCCTTGGCGAGCGGCGCCATGCAGGACGGGTGGTGCGTGATGAAGGTCGGCTGCGCGCCGCACTGCGGCTCGACGAGGATGCTGGCCAGCCGGTCCAGCAGCCGGGGCAGCGTCGGCGAGAGCGGAGGGGCAGGGCGTGCTTGTTGAAGAGGGCTGTGAGCTCGGCTTCGGCGGTCGGGGAGGAGAGGTCCGGCAGGGGCTCGCCCAGCGCGGCTTCGATGGCGGGGATGAATTCGATGCGGCCGTAGCGTGGCTGGAAGGCCGTTGCGTCGAGGGGGGGGAGGGACGTGAGGCTGGTGGAGATGAGGGACGAGACCTGTGTCGCGATGGCGCCGAGCAGGGACTCCGTCATGCCCATCAGGTGCTCGAGGTCAGCGAAGGCTTTGTAGAACTCGCAGGTGGTGAACTCCGGGTTGTGCGTGGCGTCTAGGCCCTCGTTCCGGAACGCTGGCCCGATCTCGAAGACGCGGTCCATGCCACCGATCACCAGTCTCTTGAGCCATATCTCGGGCGCGACTCGCAGGGCAAGCCTCTTGTCCGAGAACTCGGTGGCGACGGTCGTGAAGGGTCGCGCGATGGCGCCCCCGGCTTGGTCGGCGAGGAGGGGGGTTTGCACCTCGAGGAAGGAGTCCGCCAGCAGCCAGGAGCGGAGGCTCTGAATGATGTGAGAACGCAGGCGGAGCGTTTCTACCGTCGGCTTGTTGACCAGCATGTCGACGTGCCGGTTACGGACGCGAGTCTCGCGATCCTCCAGCGTCTTTGGGAGGGAGGCGAGAGAGGGCGCGAGGATCTGCGGCAAGTCTACTGCGCGGAGAGACAGCTCGCCTCGTTTCGTCACGTACGGGTTGCCAGACGCCGCTGTGATAGAAAGTGAGCCGAGTCCAGATCATGGTAGAGGGGAGCGAGACCTGGGCCGTACCAATGACATCCCCACGCCGCAAGACGTGGTAGAACTTCTTGAACTCCCCGTCGTCAACTCGGCCTGCCATGGAGGAGCGGTTGAGCACGACTTGCATCCGCACGCCCTCCTGGCTGATATCGACGAACACCAAGGCATTACTTGCAACGCGGAAGCCCGTGACACGACCTGTACACACCCAGCACATCAGCCCCGGCCTCACATCATCACACGGGCGAGGACGGCAAGCAAAAGCACTGGAAAGCATCGTGTTTCTATTTCGACATCGCGTACCTCGTAGCGTCACCAGCTCGCTGCTCCTCATCTCCCCCGGTTCCATCCGCTTGTACTTCAGCGCGTACTCCCCCGTCGTCACCGCATTCTCGATGCTCTTTACCCGTGGCCAGTGCAGCGCATCCGCCTTCTGCAACTCCTGCATCCGCCCCCGCACGTCGCCTCGGAACTGCGAGTCGCCCGTCTTGCTCAATGGACGCTTTGCGTCAGACGCTCTCTGCTGGGTGCTCGAGGGGGGGTCTTCGGGCGACGACTTGGACGCGTAGAAGCGCGCATAGGCTGCACACCGGGCGGCAGGGAGGTCCGCATGGAGATAGGGCCGCAAGAAGCGGAGGTTGGCGAGAGAGGACATCTGTGATGGCGCCGTGATCAGCAAGCTATCGTACAGTGTGTTGCAATCAAGGAGGAATGGAGTGAGGGTTTGCTTGTCAGACAACGGATCGAGGTAAGATCAACCACCCGAGGGTGTCAGTCGCAACGGTTCTAGTGTTATAAGGAGATCATCATGATACCCTCTCGAAGAAATGTGCACAGGAAGAAGAGACAACATACTCACGATCGCCGCTGGCTTCAAGCCGCGGCTTCAAGCTGTGCGAGGAGAAGAGGAGGACAGAAGATGGAGGTTGAGGTTCGGAATTTTTTTCACTGGAAATCGTTTTTCGTTAGCGCCCGCATGGGCCATCTGTTGACTAGCGTCTGAACTCGAGATTTTGGAAGATCGTCAGCTTCAACTCTTGACCTCGACCAAACTTCTGAGAAGACCAGCCTTTTTCCAAACCAGCCTCTCAAACCAGCCTCTCAAACCACCACAGAGCCACCATCATGTCCATGTTCGGGATAGGAAGACCGCAGCCCTCCTCAGCGGAGAAGATCGCAGCCGCCGAGCAGGAGATGGACATGGTAACCGACATGTTCAACAAGTCCGTCCCCCTTATCCTCCTCTGTTGCCCGTTACCCACAACAATCTTCCCTTACCCATTTCCCACAAGCTTCCCTCCTCACGAGTCTTCCTGGCTACGAGTTGTCGGTTCAGAAGAGGGCTAACAAGCCGCCGCCGCCGCCGCTTCCAAGACTCCAGCAAGCCTGCATGAAGAAGTGCATACCCCGAGAGTACCGCGAGGGCGAGATCAACAAGGGCGAGGGCGTCTGCATCGACCGCTGCGCCAGCAAGTTCTTCGACGTGCAGCTCAAGGTGTCGGAGCTGCTGCAGGCCGAGGCGCAGGCGAAGGGGGGCGCCGGCGGAGGCATGGGGTTTGGGGGGATGTAAGACCACGAATGATACTTGGATGGTTGGGGGGGGGGGGGGGGGGGGGGGGGGGGGGGGGGGGGAAGGGAGGGGGGGGGGAGGCGGAAGAGAGAGAGGGAGAGCGAGAGAGAGCTTCTGCAGTTGTATCGATCTATCCAAACATCGGATGAGTGCTTAATGCTAGTGAGAGAGCTGGACAAGTATCAGAGGGAATGCATCAACGGGATAGGATGTCCATGAAGAAGAAGAAGAAGAAGCCCAGAAAGGGCGATTGTATAATAGGACGTCGTGGAACGAGGCGTTAAGGTCCACTCCAACTGCTGCTAGTACTGTATACCTCGCTATCATCATCACGCTGCCATGCAAAAATGCCCAAGGGTATCTCCAAAACGCCCGCTACATGCTTTCTTGCGCTTACCGATCTTGCTCTCCACTCCCGTACCCTTCCTTCACGGCTACCGACGAGGCGCGGTGATGTTCGGCCCCGTTCCGATTCCTGTGATCGACCGCACCAGCCAGTGAGGCCAGCTCTCGGTGTTGAGCTGGGTCTCGAGCGCCTTCGCTTGCTGTTCGAGATCGTCCACCTGTCGTTCGTACTGCAGCACTCCGTCTTCGACATCTTGGACTTTGGACACCAAGGCGTTGATTTCGTACTCGAGTTTCGCTCCCAACACTTCAACATCTTTGATGGCTTCCATGACGTGAGATCGTTCGTCTCCGAGGACGTCCTGCGAGTTCTGCTTGACGCCTTGGTACTGATCGGTCAACTGGTAGTAGAGTGCTTGGAATTGCTCTTGATCCCTAGCGGCTTGTTCGTCGAGTTTCTCGATGCTTTCGACCTTCTGCTCTACCCACGGTTCTACCTCGCTCCGAACCTTGTTGATCTTTTCAAAGAGATTCTGGTAGTCCGAAGCAATCAGCGCCTGCTTCTGTAACGCCGGCCAAGTATCGGACTCGTCGCCGTCATCAGTCATGGTACCGATGGATTCCCAGCCCAGCACGGCATCCTCTGCA
This sequence comes from Blumeriella jaapii, assembly GCA_009599575.1. Classification (NCBI taxonomy): domain Eukaryota; kingdom Fungi; phylum Ascomycota; class Leotiomycetes; order Helotiales; family Drepanopezizaceae; genus Blumeriella; species Blumeriella jaapii. The sequence continues at coordinate 120,457 of VWND01000089.1, read as the reverse complement.
TCGGTGAACGACATGTGCCGCGGCCACCAAGCATCGTTGCGAAGTTTCAACATCGGAATGGCACAAGAAGAGATGCTATGTCGTCGATGTAACAGAACTTGGAAGTTGTTTGGCTGACGCAGAGCTTCCAGCAGTGGGCCTTGCAGATCTTGCTCGTCACAGACGGAGCCCGCCACCGATGGATTATTCGCAATCATATCGCGGCGTATCTCCTTGACTTGCTCGGCCCATCTCGCTTCGGCTTCGACATCTCTCTGTTCCTCCACTGGCAGATTCACGAGAGGCAATTCTGTTTTGGACTCGTTTGCCGACGTGGCAGATTCTGGGACGGTCGCGGATTCTGGAACCAACATCGGTTCTTTGGCAGCGGGAGCCCCATTTTGATGCTGACCTGGGGTATCCTTCCACGAGGAGGTCCTCCCAGTCATGACTGGACTGATTGGGCCTCCGGTAGACAGGCCGAGCGTGCCGGAGCTGTTGTTGTTGTTAAAAAACGCCATTTCCATAATTTCGTCTTTCGAAGGCTTGCTAGCATGACCTCGAAGGCCCACTGCATCTTTGATTCGACCAAATCCAGACCTCGCATCGCTCATCTTCCCAGTCACACTCTTAAAGACCGTCCTCCGGAGTTCTCTCTCGTGCGGACTTTCAAGCATGCTCGCAGCCGATCCGGGCGGCTTGGTACCGTAGACAGGATTCAGCGATTCGTCTTTCTCTCGTCGCGGGCCTTCGTCCTGTGGTGTACCTGAGTCGGCTTTGTTGTGTGACCACATGTAGCCACCGTGCTCATGCTTTGGGTATGATAAATTTCCTGCCTCGGGATCGAAGTACTTTCCGAGTTCACCGTTCTTTCTGGGCCTTCCGTGCCACAGCCATTTACACCTCTCCCCACTGATGAGACTCACAAATCGGTCGATATCGAGCGTTTCAATATCTCCAATGCCGGATTTGTCGCGCCCAACCATTCCCATGACCATCTCGCCTCCTTTCCCGCTCAACTCTGCCACCGTTGACTTGACAGCTTTGGGTACAGCCCACCCTTCACCCGCGGCAGCTTTTGCCGTTGCTCTGTGCAAACGATCCAGCGTCTGCCGATCCAGTTTCCCGGTCCGTTCCAACTTCAAGGATTTTTGAAACATCTGAACCCCTCTTTTCAGATTCCAAAGATCGAACGCATCTTTCCCCACGGGTGCCCCCCACCAGTTGAGACGATTTCGGGCGCCGATGAGCATCCCGAACATGGCCGCCACGGTCGTCGGCCCCAGCACCCCATCGGCCGGTTCGATGTTGTAGTATTCCGAGCCAATCTCGGTCCACCAGTCATGAATCGCCTTCTCCGTAACATCACAGAGCATCCCATCTGCATACTCCTGCTCCAGCTTTCCAAACACGAACAGGGCGGATTGGGCCATCTTGATCAATTCCAGTACCGCGCCATAGAAATCTATGCGATCGCTGGCTTTGTACAACTGTAGGAACTTGGCATGCGTCGCTGGTGCGGGGGGGGACAAGCTCATGCCCGCTCTGCCCGAACATCCGAGCCTCTTCAGATTCTCATTGACGATAAAGTCCATTCTGTGTGCTTTGATATCCCCATCTGGGACGGGGATGACGTTGACCGCCGAGGGAAAGCTGCCGAGGTTCGTGACCATGAGCATTCCCATGGACGTGTCTTTCGGCCGGGCGTGGTACTGGGCGACGGCATTGAAGTAGGCCTGCATCCTCGGCGACCACGTCTCTTCATCCGTCGGCACGCCCAGCACCGCTACCCAGGCGAGATGGTTCGCGTCGCCCGTGTACGTCGCGATCACGAAGGTGGGATGTACTCGGGAACAGGCCCACTGCTCGACGAGATATAGTTCGTAGCCTCTCAGGAGGCCTCTCCGTTCTATCACCACGCATCTGGGCTCCTCCTCCAGATACCTGTTCCTGTTAATGAGACGAACGCCAGCAGCGGCACACGCCCTACCTGAAAGCCACGGGATCTATGAATACCACGTTCCGTCGCTTGATGGCATCGCCACTGGGAGCCTTGCCGGCCGAGGCGGCCTGTTGTCTCGCCATGGGAGAGCCGTTGCCATTTGCCGTGGCCATGTACTGCTGGGAGGACGTCCTCGCGAGCGTGAGCACCTCCTCCCTATGCATCTGCGGATCGGAGACCAGGGGGAACGTGAATCTCGAGGCCATCGCCGGGGGATTGGTCTCGTGTGGGCGGGAGTCGAAAGGGGGAGGTGGGAAAGCCGTGGAGGGGCGACGACGCGGCGGGACGACCGTGAGAGGAGGGCGAGGAGGGCGAGGAGGGGGGGGAGGAGGAGGAGGGGGAGGAGGAGGGAGAGGAGAGCGGAGTTCGACAATTCATGATGGAGCCAACATCCAGACGAGTGGATCTGGAGTGTGCGGCGTGAAGAGAAGCGATGTTGAGTAGAAGTGGCCGAGAAGAATGAAGTTGCGGTCAGAGAGTTAGGTTGGACTGAGTGTACACTCACTCACTACACGACACTCACTACACGACACTCACTACACGACACTACGCTGCTGACTGTACACTCGCTGCGTCGGCCGTGCCGCACGTGACGGCAGGTCGCTCCTGCAGCGGGTCACAGGCGCCCGTTCGGTCCACGGACGGCCCGCAGAGCAGAAGATCTATTTCTTCGACCTTTGCTCCTCCACAACACCATCACCAACACCACCACGAACACCTTCACCAACACCTTCACCTTCACCAACACCTCCATCAACTGCACCACCACTATCCCGAGCCAGAGACCCGCCTGAGACCCGCCAGACACCCGCCAGACACCGCGAAACCCCCCCCTTCCAATGCCTCGCAAGACTGGAAGCTCCCCATAGCCTGCCGAGCAGCACAACGGCCCGTGAGCTCGACACCCATCCCACGCCGCGGGGTCGGCAGCACACGAACAACCATGGAACAGCTTCAGATCGAGCTGGCGAAGCTGCGCCGCGATGCCAACCTCCGGCAGAGCATGGATGATGTCGACAAGATCATCGAGCAGCTGGAGGAGGCGCGGGAAACCATCGTGGCCGGTGAGCAGTCCCGGGGGCCGGGCGAGCAAATGCATTCATTCTCCACCGACGCGCGACTAACAGCCTCCTAGAGCCCGACGCGGCCGCCATAACACTGGCGAAACTGCAAAATCCCGTCCAGCAAGGCTTCGCGAGGGTCAACGAGGATCTCAAGAAGCTCAACAAGGGCCAGAACAGCTTTGGCAAAGCTCTAGACAAAGTGCGGATGGGTGGAGTCACGTCAAGCTGGACGCTGCTGATCAGAAGCAGTATTTCCCAGTCAAGGCCCTTCCCACGGAATACGATGCGCTGGCCTCACATCCCTCCTTGATCAACCGAGCGATTGCCATGCATCTGCTGCGCGAAGGGCAGTTCGACGTCGCATCCATCTTCCTCGCGGAGCGCTCGACCACTCGCCCCAAACTCACGCCATGGCCGGAACCCCGAATCCAGCTGGCACCGACTCCTCGGACCTCTCATCCCTCCGATCTCAGGAACTGCAGGAGAAGTTCTCCAACATGTACCAAATCCTGCACGAGCTCAAGAACTGCAACCTCCGGCCCGCCATCCAGTGGGCGGAGCAGAACAGCCAGGACCTCGAGAACCGAGGCAGCAACCTCGAGTTCGAGCTCTGCAAACTGCAGTACGTCTGGTTGTTCCTAGGTCCAGGGGTGAACAACCTCCCAGATGACTTGAACAACGGGCCGTATGCGGCGTTCAGCTACGCCAAGCAAACCTTTAGCCGACACCAGCTCCGCTTCACGAAAGACTGCCAGCAGCTGATCGCCGCCATGGTCTTCAAGAGCAACCTCAAAGCCTCGCCCTACGTGCACCTCTTCAACACCTCCTCAGCCTGGTCCGACGTCGCGCAGTCCTTCACGCGCGAATTCTGCTCCCTGCTCGGCCTCTCGCCCATCTCCCCGCTCTACATCGCCTGCACCGCCGGCGCCGTGGCCCTGCCCACGCTCCTGAAGCTCGCCAACATCGTGAAGGAGAAGCGCACCGAGTGGACGACGCAGGACGAGCTCCCCGTCGAGATCGCGCTGCCCAAGAGCATGATCTTCCACGCCATCTTCGTGTGCCCCGTCAGCAAGGAGCAGACGACGGAGGCCAACCCGCCCATGATGATGCCGTGCGGGCACGTCGTCGCCAAGGAAAGCCTGCAGCGGCTGAGCAAGGGGAGCCGCTTCAAATGCCCGTACTGTCCGAACGAGAGCCTGATGCGCGAGGCGAAACGCGTGATTCTGTAGATTTTTTTTTTTCACCTGCACGTCAGAGGAGGAGAAGCGCGTTGATGTTGTTCACCTGGTACTGATGCATGACGCATGGCGTTAGCGAGCGTGGCGTTTGTATGGTTTGCTTTCTGTCTGCTGTCCTGGGCGGAATGGCTTGGATACAGAATACGGGTTATGGGTTATGGGATACCGGCACGGGTATGGATCTGCATTTAGCATGGCACAGCATGGCACGGCATGACATAGCATGACATAGCATGGCTTTCGTCTTGATATTGATATTGATATTGATATTGATATTGATATTGATTTTGACATTGACATTGATATTGAAATTGATATTGTTATTGATATTGGCACTGGCACTGGCACTGACACTGGTAGCATCTGAGGCTTTGTATCCTTTCTATTTGCTTGCTGAACAGATATCATCCTGCCTCAATCCCCCCCCCCCCACGGCTTCCCGCCCTTCTTCATCGATGGAATAGGTGAAGTGACGATACCTTCTGTACCTACCTAGGTAGTAGTTAACGGCTCATCATGAACCCAAGACTATGTCCTCAACCTTAACGTAGCAGGCTGTTGATTCTCGTCTCTTCTCTTCTCTCTTCTGCTCTTCTCTTCACTTTTCGTCTCTTTTCGTCTCGTTGCGTCTCTTTTCGTCTCTTTTCGGCTCGTTTCGTCTCGTCTCGTCTCTCCTCCTTCTCCTCTCGTCTCTTCTGATCTTCTCTTCTCTCCTCTCCTCTCCTCTCCTCCTCTCGTCTCTTCCTTTCTTTTTCCTGAAGGGCTAGGAAATCCATCTGCACACTTACAAGCGGCCGACACTCTAGACCAGAACGGTCAATGGATCGGATACCGTGCAGTGCGACGCACACACAGAAAGCAACTCCATACTACAGCAGGAGGAGGAGGCAAGTGTCATTGAGATGCTTGAATAAATGCCATCGATCGACTGGACCAAAACGCCATAGCTATGCTGCCCACCTAAGCTAAGAAGCCACATGTTCTGATACCGTATCAGATGGTAGGTACGGTATGGTGCTCCGCAAAACACGAATCGCAACGCGTATTACATGAGGTACCTACTGTACCTACCTATCGCTCACACGACACCCATCCACGCCTCTCTCTCGCCTCCTCCAAACGCCTAGTAAGCAAGAGAACTGCCTGCCTGCCTGGCCGCCCGCCCGCCTGCCTATTCCATCATGTCGGCCAGACTCTGCACCTCAATGACGCTCTTCTGCGCCGCGTTGCGGGACACGCGGTAGTAGCTGTCGGTGAAGTCGTTGCACTTCATCTCCTTCAGGAACTCCTCGTCGTGCGTGATGATGATGAGCTGGAAGTTGGGCTGGTGCCGCCGCTGCTCGATGATCTTGTGCAGCGAGCCGGCCAGTGCGCGGATGTTGTCCTCGTCGAGGTTCGTCGTCGGCTCGTCGAGGGCAATGACCTGCACAGGCGGTTAGCAGACTTTTGATGCAGAGATGGGGTAGGACGGGAGGACACTTACGCCGCAGTTGACGCCAAAGCATTCCGCGAGTGCGAGGCGGATGATGATGCACGCCAGCACTTTCTGACCGGCACTGCAACGACCGCGCATGTCCATCTCGGCTTCTTGCTTGACCATGACGACACGGTAATTGAAGCTTCTTCGGGTGGAGGTCGTCGAAGCATTGTCGTTGTCCGACCGGACCATGATGGTATCGACATCGGTGCCCTGGTACGTGGCGCGCCATAACTCGCCTGCGATGGTGTTGATCTCCTCCATTTTGACGCTGTGGAACTGCATGATGGCGTTGTCCAAAGCCTTGGTACACTTCACCATGTCCTCGATGGCGGCCTTGGTGGTCTCGACCTCGATATGGGCCTTGCGGTAGTCTTCTGCTGCATTTTTGTAATCGGTCTCGTAGTCCTCCATGGTCTTGCCGAGATCTTCGTCTTTGGCTGTGATGGTTCCCCAGATCGGACCTCTTTCCGCGGTCAACTTCTCACGGTGTGTCTCTGATCTGTTGTACTGACGGAGATAATGATTGTATTCCTCATCTGCATTGTGAGTCTCGAGTTCGGCGATTTCTCTCCGAACCGCGTCGAGATCTCGGCGCGACCTTCGGTAGCGGATGTTGTCTTGGATGTCCTTCTTGGTTTTGCCGCTATCGGCAATGAGGCCGCTCAGCTTGTCGATCTCATCGCCGACAGTGGTAAGTTCCTTCCTGATAGATTCCTGCTCACTATTCAAGCGCTTGATATCGCTCGTACAAGCTCTAAGCTTTTCCGGTCCTCGAGCCTCAATGTACCCGTTGATCTCGTCTTCGACAATCTTGAACCTGTTGACAGTTGAGGCAAGCTTATCTTTCGCAGCCTGGATTTGGTTGGCTTTGTCGTCTCCACGCTGCTTAACATCCTCATGTTGCCGGTTGGCTTTCGCAAACTCAGGCTCTAAGGACTCGAGCTCCGCGTCGGCCTTGCTGACTACTTGCTTTTGCTGATTGATATAGGCTCTCAGCTCTTCGATCGCGGATACGATGGCTTGCTTTTTCTCCAACGCATTCTGTGCTCTATCAAGCTCGGTAGTTGTGGCGCTTAATCGCTTCTCAAGATCAACAATCTCGTTCCTCGAGTTCTCCTTGTCATTGCTCAGCTTCTCGATCTTCGGCTTGAGAGCTCTGGTCTTTTCATTGCACGCTGCAATCTGCTCTCCAAGCTCGTCGACGGTCATGGAACTACCCGACAGCAAGTCTTGGGACGATAGTTTCGCGATCTCATTCTCATGCTTCGAGATCTCGCCGCTGTACTTTGTGATGTCCGAAACGGCCTTTGCAAACCCTTCCACGTCTCTCTTGGCAGACTCCTCGTCCCGAACAAGTCTATCATGGCGCTCGCAATTTGTCACTCGGCTGGTCTTCTCGCCTTCGAGTCTCTTGATTTCCGTGTTCAGAGCTGGGATCTCAATGTCTTGCAACTTCTTGCAGACGTCGTACAAGGGGCGAACCGGCTCAGCAATTTTGAAAGCCTTTTCATTTGTCTCCAGCTCTGATCTAAGCACTGCCTCATCCAAGTTCTTGATCAAGTGTTCAAGTTTAGCAGAAGCAATTTTTCGATCCTTTGCATCCGTGAACGGTCTCGTGCAAAGTTGGCATTGATCCTTTTCCCTGATGGACGCCGTGAATTTATTGTACATATCGCGAAGGGATCCTGCGCCAGTGCTCTTACTCCTGGAATCGGCCAACGCCTCTTCCAACTCCCGATACTCTTCGATGTACTGGTCAAGGGTCGTGATGTTCATCGGGCGTTCCCCTTCGTCGTCAAGAATAGAGGTGAACAGCTTGCCTTGGCCCTTCTGCAACTCACTAGTCTTTTTAGCGAGCGAAGATCGAGCTGTTTTGAGTTCAAATTCAATCTCCTTCAAGCGCTGTTCAGCTGTGTGCTGCTGAGCCTTGGCATCTTCCACCGCGCTTTTGTGTTGCTCCAGAACGGACTCAAATTCGTTTGCAAGGTTCTGCGGAGTCCAAGGTCCAAGAGCTGTAGTAAGCTGGTCCTCGTAGGTGGAAACCATCGTGTCAAGGGACGATCGGGACTCTTTGGCCTGTTGTTTTGCGTAATCCAGTGCAGCTCGGTCCTTGGCAAGTTTGTTACTTCGAAGTAGCTCATCATTGAGCTTCTCAAGCTCCTGCTCCAACTCTTGCAGTTGACCCTTCTCGGCCTTCAACTTTCGATCCCACCCAGTAGACTCGCTCTTGGCCATGGCTTTGTCAAGCATGTCTTGCAGTTCGTTGATCTTTATCTCCAATCCAGCTTTAGCGCCTTCGTCTATGCTGATAGCGTTCACCTCTGATTGCTTGTAGCGAATCTTCCTCTCGTTGTCAGTGATGGCTTGCCCGGCATGGACCTTCTCCTGCTTCAAAGTGGCCTGGCGATTTTCAAGCTTTGACAAAGCCCCCTGGGTCTGCTTGAGCTCTTCGGTTGTTGCCTTCCGAGTACTGGCTAGCTCGCGGTCCTTGTCTTTCGAGAGCTTGTTGAGCTTGGTTACGAATTGACGGATGTCGTCTTCTTCAAGATCGCCATCATATCCACGTAGCGCATGTTCCTCAGCAGCTTCTTGGATATACTTGACTCGTTGGATCAGCTGACGTTCATAGGTTTCCTGCTGCGACTGCCGCTGGCCTAGCTCGATTTTCTTCGCAGATACTTGCTCTGCATTTTCCTCGGCATCTCTGCGCAGGCCATTGTGTCTCTCTTTGAACTCGAGCTGTGATTTTTGATATTCCCCCATCCGTTGCTCGTATTGATTGAGCGTGGTTTGAAGCCACTCGTCGGTTTCCTGGAGTTCCGTCAAGTTTTCTGACAGGTTTGCCAAGGCGTACTCGAAGCTTTCGGCCTGTGATCGCTTCATAGCCAGACTGTTTTTGATGCCCTGTGCAGTTTCTAGAAGCCCACGCTTCTCCCGGGACACTCTCTCGGCTTCGGCAATATCATTGTCCAGGGAACTTCTCTTCTGTGTGAGGGCGTCAATCTCCTCTTGAAGCCTTTTCATCTTGTGTTCAATTTTCACCGACATGTCTTTGAGCTCCTTGAAATTTGACTCGTGTATTTTCAGCTTCCCAAGATTCTCCTGATGGCCCTTCTTGACTTTGATGATATTCTCGATAGCCTTGGTGTACTTCTGGGCCTCGAAGATCTCGTCAAACTTCAACTTCAGCTTTGATGGCTCCAGCATGGGCCAGAGGGACTCGTCCTGATGACAGAAGATAACGTTCTCGAGGATCGCGGACGAGACTCCAAGTTGCTGTGGAACGATCGCGTTGCAATCTGCGACGGTCGATGATATCGAGATGCGCTCGCCGCTTCTCTTAGACTTCATCATAAGATTGGACTCGAGGGTCTTGAATTTTGTCGTTGTCTTTTGGACAGTGAGAGACATGCTTCGACTGACCACATACTCGGATTGGATGCCGTTCAGGAAACCCAGCTTGACCTGGGCCAAGACTTCCTTTTCTCCGATCAGCTGCAAACGGTCAGTAAGTGGCGTGTACATAGCATAGCTAGCTCAAAACCAGTAGTACCTTGGGGTCGTGGACGAAAGCGCCGTTCTTGGTGTTCGGGGGCATTTCGCCCGTGGTGGCATACTTCAGGCACTCGATGATGGTCCACGCAAATCAGTAGAAGTCTTGCATGTCGAAGATGTGGACCCCGTACCGTCTTGCCGGATCCATTGACACCAACGATCAGAGTCAGGGGAGTCTGAAACCTGAGACTCATCTTGTCCTGGTTGTCAAAGGAGCGGACTCTACCAAAATCGTCCGTCAGCTACGTACTGAGGAAATCGTGGAAGACGTGGATCGTACCCCCGGATACTCAAGTTTGTGATTGAAGCTATTCCCAAAGTCAATACCAAGGGCGCGGTAATCGTTCCTGGTGGAGGCAATCGACTCACACCTGTGAAGGTTAGCTTGACATTCGCGTTGGTGCATGGGACAATTTCATACTTACATCTCGACGGCTGCTGTATCTTCTTCTTTTTATTCTTCTTCTTCTTCTTCTTCTTCCTACACTGTCACCAAATGCTTGTGTAACCCCATTCGTGACGCTGGTGATGGACACCGCTGGTCAGAGAATATCAATATATTTGGGCGGAAGACAAGTTGAGAACATGCACGAGACGCGATGACCTGCCTAGCGCGGTCTGTCTCGCGGTCACGTGACTCTGGCTCCACTAGCGTGGTCCTGCTAGCGCCTCTGGCCTCGAGCTCGTCTCACATCGATTTCCTCCAAGACTTCACAAGACCTCGCAAGACCTCCAACGGCCCAAAGCACATGAGGTAACTCACCGCCAATGTGTATCGACGAGACCGAAGCATTTGCATTTCGAATGTCGACCTTCGATACTCAACTCTCTCCATTCTATCTGCCCCTCCTCGAGGATCTCCCCGGCCCCAGTAGTGCAAAGGCTTGTTCCTCGCTAGACTCACACCAACATCCAATATCGCCAGTTCGAGTGGGCTAGACGGTATCTCACATCACAGCTTCACGACTCGCTCGCTATGATCAGAGAATAACAGATCCGCACAGGGCATTGTGGCCTTTACGATCGGCGAATGCGGCCCTGCTGGAGACTCTGTATCCAGGCCTCGCGATGAACCACAACAACATCAACATGGACCCCTTCATGTTCTATACCAACCTGGGGGGGATGGACAGCCTCTCTCGGGGTCTGTCAGCCTCGCAGGTACATTGTGCCGCTTCTCATCGACCGGAGCATGCTAACGGGGTCTGGTGCTAGGGGTCGCTGAACGGAAACGACACGTCGATGACTGGTATGCTGGAGGAGGGAATGCTGGACGACTACGAGAACATTCCTGACGACCTCGATGTGTTGGGCCTCGGGGGCGGGGGGCAGAAAGGATTTGCGCCGCTCGTTACGGGACTGGAGCAGAACAACCACGAGACGGATGATGCGGGCGCGCTCATACAGAGTCCTACAGACAACCCTATGACAGGCGCAGGCGCCGGACCCTTACCGACCGGATTTGGAGCCCAGTCTACCCTGACCGGGGGCAGCACTCTCACGGAATTCACGAAGCGGAGGAACTGGTCACAGAAGGTGGTAGAGGAGCTGAAGGACTTCCTGCATATCCTGACACCGGACGGCCGAATCCTATACCTCTCCCCTAGCGGAGAGGCCTTGACCGGCTACCTCCGCGACGAACTGGTCGGCAAGTTTATTGTAGACTTCATCCATCCGGACGATAGTGGGATTTTCGTACGGGAATTCAACGAGTCGATAGCAAGCGGGCATCCCCTCCGGTTCTTCTACCGTTTTCGAAAGAAGGACGACACCTACACTATTTTCGAATCCCACGGACATCCGCACTTGACATCTGAGGCCGTGTCGTATCCAGGCCCAGTCAACTCGGCCGGTTTCTGTCGAGGGTTCTTCATGATGGCAAGACCGTACCCAACCAAGAACGCCGCTCTGCTAGACTCGTTTCTCGAGCACAAGATTGAGAATGAGAGGTTGAGGAAGCGGATTGAAGATCTCAAACGAGTAGAGCAGGAGGAAGCCGACGATTCACAGACGGGCTGGCTGAAGAAACAAGAAAACCGAGGAGACAATTCGTCTGAGGAAACCTATACCGATACTGCTGGTTCTGTCAGCACTTCCATGAACAACGCGAGGAACCCTGATGCTTTGGCGATGCCGCCGCCGGCCAAACCTACATCCATCAACCCTGCCTTGACACATCAAAATCTTGAAAATGCCAACCTGGGGAGTAGGCCGGACTCGATCACCGACAAGATGGCTCGATACGAGGGCGCCACTCATCTCGAAACTATAGAAATGCTGACAGGCTTGCGCTATCAAGACGGCGAGCGAAGTCACGGTATCAGTACTGGACATCAAAGCTCAGCCTTGATCCGCGGCGATGCCGGCATCGCCATACCCGTAGACAAGGACGGACGGGCGGCCGACAAGAAGAAGAAGATCAAGCTACCGGACGAATACGTTTGTACAGATTGTGGTGAGTTCAGTATCGTGGATCGTTGCCCACCAACAGCCTTTGACTATGTTCAGGGACTCTCGATTCACCCGAGTGGCGGAAAGGGCCTACGGGACCCAAGACCCTCTGTAACGCATGCGGGCTCCGCTGGGCCAAGAAAGAGAAGAAAAGGGGTCCCCCCAATGGCAACGGAAACGGCACCGGTAACGGCACCGGTAATGCTAACGGGGGTGGTGGTCCTCAACCCATGGGGACGCCGACCCCGACGCCGACCCCCCTGGGCCCTGAAATTTAGTTTTGTGGCATTTGAGATTGGGACAACGGCGTATGGAGCTGGATTTTTACTACAGGCAATACCAGGACATGGACCGGCTCTGGCGTTATGGCAGACAGGAGCAGTGACACGAGGCATACGAGGCATACGAGGCATGCTTATCTTTGCTCATGATGCCTTGTTATTTATGAAGACGCAGTCTGAAGCTCGGTACGAATTACTGAATTAGAAAACTCTTGGAACATTGACCCTAGCACGCAAGCAAGCAAGCCTTACTTCACTTCAAATCATTACACCCTAAGCTCAACTCCGGAAAGAGCACCATACAAGCGAGACCCCTTAGGTGCCACAACATCCCTACACGGCCATCTTCCCCGTCACGTACCCGACCATGGCCTTGCCAAACTGATAGACAGAGGTGATTAGGTCGTCTCTCATCACCCACGGCTCAGCCGCAGCATTGTACCAGGCCGCGGTCGTCAAACCTGCCAGTGAAGCCCCCCCCAACACCGCCGCAGTCCTGGCCGTCTGCTTCAACGCACCCACAGCCCTCGCTCCTCTTGTCCTCCTCGCTTCCGTGCGGCTTGCCTCATGCTTTTTCACTTCAACCCAGTCCTCCAGCCAGACGTGCAACGGCTCCTCGCCCTGCTTCCCGTACTTAGTTACCACAGCTCCCTTCGCAATCAGCACGATGCGATACCCGTCTTTCTCCCTCAGAGGCTTGGTGGGCTCCTGGTCCTCGACGTCAGAACCGGGCTTGTATCGTTTGATGACCGGCCAGACCGAGATCTTGGTCTTCGCCTGGTGGGTGTACGACGGGACGTTGGGGCGGTCCTGCGTCACCTTGTTGAGCGCAGACCGGGCCGCCACCAGCTCCCGCGACTCCGGGATCGCAACCGGGATGAGATTCTGCAGGGCCGGCTTGCCTTGT